>JAQGAW010000803.1:0-24049 GCA_034698025.1 Phthiracarus crinitus
TAGGCTTTCACTAAGCATAAGAAATGTAACTCAATTGCGATACAAAATACTTTATTATTGTAAATAATAAGTTAAGCTTTGAATCAATGTATTAACACTGCAAACGTGACTTTACATTAGAGAAGTAAGTATGTAAGTGACTCGTGTAATACAACATTGTATTACACCTAAGCATATATGAGTAATAGTACATTAATACGGAAGTATATAATTAACATTGTATTGAATAGTATTGTGAGTTACTGTACTTCTAGTAAAGACTAATATGTTATGTTATACAGTAAAAGTATGTAAACGTAACCTATTAGTGATGTGCCGTTAATGCACATACACTACATACAGTTATACATAAAACCATTTATGATTAAAATGAGTTCAGAAAAAAGTTAAAAATTATGTACGGTAATGGAACGATAATGGAATTGAAATCTTAAATATTTTCAATCACTAATTCAAAATCATAGCAATTGATAATTTTTATTAAATAAATTAGTAGTTGATAGACGTTTACCTTCATTTATAAATTTTATATATTGCTACTTTTAAAATATAAATAAATGCTAAATAAGTCCGTTAACAATGCTATTTAATATTGTATTGTTTAACAAATAAACACTTATTATAAACATTATAATGTTTTCAATAGTAATTGAAAGTTAAGTTTATTATTACAACTTTTCAACTGATGAACTGACAGTTGTATGCATGCGTTTATATACATTTATCACATTTATTTCACGTAAACACTAGTTAATGCTAGAAACTTGCATAAACTTCTCGAAAACTCCACTGTAATAGCAATAGTTAGTGCAGCACTGCTTCCGCGCATATTCTAGTGATACTACTTTAGAATAGTAAATCGTTAAAATTTCCAGGCCCGAGACCGACAAAAGCCCGACAGTTTAATTTTGGCCAGGCCCGAGCCCGATTATTTCTAAAACTCAAAAGCCCGGCCCTATCAGGCCCGATTCAATCAATTACGTTTAAAATTGTTTGATTTAAAAATCTTCGCAATGAGACATTAAAATGATTGATTATCCACTTTAATACATTTTTTATGAGTATTTGTTATGTGTTTATATTAAATGAACAAAAGTTAAAAGAAAACGTTAAATTTTAAATTTTTCCTATTTCTGAAAGATATTAAAAGCGAATATTATATTAAAATTATAGAAACTTCAAAGCCCTGTTCGCCCAGAATTTTTTATTTTTAAGCCCGAAACTGGCCCGGCCCGATGATTATTGTCGGGGGCCCGACAAATTGTGTGCCCATTTACTAGTCTAATCTACTGAATTCAGTTACAGTAACGTTCATTGAATCAAAATTTTTCACGATCAAAAGTAAATCAACACTAAAAAAGGGAAAGAGATGTATGAAAAACTTGTTTACCGTCGCAATTAATTTACTTTTGCTTTAATTATTTTATAATACTTAAGATTCACGCCATAAGTCTCATAACTTAAGACTAGGCTGACCAGAACGTCCATTTTGCACTGGATTGTCTAGTTTTATGATATCTATCCAGTGCTAATCAAGTGCAAAAATGAACAATTAAATGCCTTATGTATATGTCCAGTTTTAAATCCAGTTCATTTTTGTGAAATTTTTAGAAAAATCCAGTTTTAAATCAAAAAAGTCTGGTCAGTCTAGACCCAATGTTATATGACTACGATATCTACTCATTTTTTAAAAAATCTTCATATTATGTATGTCATTTTAACCAAAGAATCTATTGAATTTGACATGTTTGTCCTTCAGCTTATCTGCCTGTATTTGCGCAGTATTTATTAAAGGATTTCTATAACAATAGGCTTAAAAATGAACTAAAAATAGGTTTAAAAGGTCAAAAATAGGCTAAAAATTGAAATGCATAAAAAGAATATACAAATTACTTAATATTAAAATTTTACTGATAAATCAATCTCTTCATGACTAAACAGTTTTTTAACTCTGGATTTATTAGAAGCCTATTCAAAGATACACGTATTTTGGATTTTATATATATAGAAATTTATTTTTAAAAATTTGAAACATAGGTAAGAATAGTTGTACCAGAAATAAAAAGTTATTTTTTTGAATAATTGTCAAACTAATAATATAAATATAATACATCATTCTGTATTGGAAATGACATTAAAATTTATTATGAAACTAAACTTTTTCGTAATATGAATAATATATTAAGAGAGTAAAACTAAATTAAATTAAAAAACTTTTTATTGAAAAAATAATCATTAATTTATTTAAATAGTATATCTTTGAATTAATTATTCATAAGACTTTATATAATGAATGTAAAACAATCAATTTGCAAGTTGGTAGAAGTTCTATATATTATTTAGACTATGACAAAGATTAGAAAAATTAATAGAAAATATGGTTACAATAATATATAAATAGTTTTGATTATTTATATTGTGATTAAAAGCTTATATATATAATTAATTTTTTAACCGATCCATTAGAATCTATTATAAATTTCTATACATAAAATGGATAAGAATATTACAAATATGAAGTTAACAAATGCCATAAAACTTAATTATAAAATATTCTCGAATTCATTTTATAGAATTGGATTAGATATGTAATGGGAAGAGAATGACTTAAGAGATTCAATAGTAATTTTTATTGTTAATTTTATAGAAATGCTAAAATGTTTGATTATTTTATAATTAAATTTTAGATTTTCTAATTAATTCATTATATAATCAATAACTATTACTTTGATTCTTGTAATTAAAACCTTTTTTCAAAATTAACTTTGAAAAAATTAGCTTAAGATTTTACAATAAATATATTCAAAGTTGACTAAAAATTGAAATTTAATAATAAGAATGATCAATAATAGCTATTTTTACGAACTTATAAACTTATTTAATAAAAGTATCATTTCAAATAATTCCTTTTGCAAAATAAGCCAATAATATGTTCGAATTTAATCAAGCGAAATACACTCTTTTATATTAAAGGTCCGCTTTAAAAATGAATTATTAGTTGCATGTTATCCCACATATTAATGGACGTTTAGAGCCTCCGGAGTCAGAACCTGAGCCTGAGCCTGAGCTTCACGCTCGGACTTAGGCTCTTGTTCGAATTTTTAATAGAGGCTCAGGCTTGAGGTTCTTATATTATTAAGCCAGACCATCGCTAGTCCCACAGTCTAATAGTTATGAGAGGGTACGGCTTAAAATTTAGAGGGAGGGACAAAACTTATCGGATTTAAGCTACCATTTTTTGGTCGACAGCTTTTTTAATAAAAAATTTTTTCGAATATTGTGAAAACCTAAACAACGCTACCTTAAAAAATCGATCAATCAATTTGTTCAATGAATTTGATAGATAATTTTTTGAAATTTTGAAAGAAATTTAAGAGTTTCACAAAAAGTAATCAGTTTTAATGAACAATTTTTTCACTAATGACTAAAAAGTTTTTTACGTTTCAATTTTTTGTCCATGAATTTTCATAATTTTGATTGGGTTGTGTCCAACTTTTCGGATTTTCAAAACGGGTGTAAACCACTGCCAGACCCCCTTTGGGACAGCCTCATTAGCTGAATTAATAATAATTTTTTAAAAACAAATTTTAAAGTTAAGTTTGATAAAATATATTATTTTTTGAATGTTCGTCATTATTAAGGACAACCAAATTCGGGAGGGATTCATGGCATCAAAAAGGGCTTTTTCGGGCGAATTTGGGCTATGCATTATTATATATATTTTAAAAATAATTAACAAAATTAAAGATTTTTAAAAAATTTTAAAATCTTTTTGGAAAATTATGTTATTTAAGGTTTTAAAACACCCTTCTTTAAAAATTCATCAAAATTGAATAATATTTTTTGAATTTTTTAACAAAAATATATCGCATTGAAAAGTTAAATTTTTAATTTTGGCCTTATCTCTCAAATTTTAAAAAAATTATTGATATTTTTGAAGAAAGTTAAACAATTCGGGGTTAATCGGGAAAAAAGTGAAGATTCGGGCAAAATGAGCGAATTCTGGTGATTCGTGGAAAATAAGTAGTGTTTAAATTACTTAATTCTTCATATAAACACCTTTTATTGATGTTCCCGAAGGATAATAAAAACAATCGGGATTCGGGCGAACCTGAATTTGGTTGTCTTTAGACATTATATTAATATATTTAGTTTGAGAATTATATTAATAATGATATTAGAAATTATTTTAATTAAAAAATTAAATTAATATGAAACTCTAAACTTTGCGTAATTTTTTATTAAACAATTTCTTAGAGAGTAAAATTCAAAAACTTTTAATTGAAAAAATAATCAATTATTGGCTTAATGGTATTTTTTAAATTAATATTTATAATAAGTCATATAAAAAATGTAAAATAATGAGTTTGAAAGTTTGCAGTCGATTGTCTATTGTTTAAACCTGACATAACTGTGAAAATAGATTAGAAATTTTATTATAAATAATTAATAAAATATATCATTTTCAACATAAATATAATTGTGATTATTTTATTTAATCGTTTTACTATTTAAATTTTGATTAAATACATTTAATTTTCTAACCGACCCATTATAATCTAAAATTTTGCGATAAACGACATTTTTCTGATTATTTCTACATATGAAATGGATAAGAATAACAAAAATATTGATATTAACAAATGTTTGCCACAAAATTTAATTATAAAATATTATAGAAATCTTTTTTATAGAATTGGTTTAGATATCAACTTTACAGAAAATGAATTAAGAGATCCATTTTGCAAGCCATTAGTAATTTTTATAATTAATTTTCTAGGATTAATTCGATCTATAATTTGTTTGTTATTAAGTAATTCTAACACAACAATGTTTATTTTATTCTGTGATTTTGGTTATTTCATGAATATTCGTTATCACTATAATATGAGTGCGATTATTGCAATTCTATTAATGATGATATTACAAATAAATTATATGATTTGCGCAAATGAATCAAAGCCAACAAATATGAAATTAATTGATATGATGTGCGGTAGAGTTTCGCCAAAAAGTATTGGTCTTAAAGATGGGAAAGAAGTTTATCTATTTTTGGAAACAGCGAAGAAATTGTTATTCTCTTTTAAAATTACAAGACTTACTATATTTATATTTTGGACTTTCATACCATTATATATCGTTAGTATTGAATACACTTTAATACAATTACCATTTGCAGTAATTGGGAGTCTATTAAGTGGTTTGAACGCGTATTATTTTATTAATATAGTAGTTTTGCATTTAATTTATTTTTATTTGAATTGCTATTATCTTAAACTTTTAATAATTAAGATTAATAGCGATATAAATTTATTAAACCGAAATTTAATGCATTATATTCATTCACTTACTTCTATATATTATGAAATCACTATTTATAACAAATTCTGGTCTAATATTATGTTTTGGTTTAACTTTCTATTTACATCAGCTATTTGTATATTTATATCTCCAATAATATACGGAAAAATGAAGTTTTCCAGTAAAATATTTTTTATTATAACATCCATATTTCTTGTAATAACTTTACTTTTCATTCTAAACACCGCATCGATTATATACACGAAAGCAAATAAATCATATAAATGTTTAAACTCTGCTTTCTTAAAAAACAAAATAATTCAAAATTCTATTTGGAAAAAATTAAAGGTATTTATTTCAGTTGAGATGGTTTCCATTAAAAGTTATAATTAAGTAAAAGAATGTTTAAGACCGTATATTGTATGGTTAAGACCTTAAACCTAATAATTTTAAAATTAAAAAGTATTTATTAATATTTTTTTAATGAAAATTAATCTAACGTTAATGCAACAAAGTAAATATTTATATTGTGAAAAACTTCTTTTCACGTGATAACTAGTTACTGGAGCATAAATAACACGCATTCATATCAAGTTAATTTACAGTACAATAATAGAATTTCCATTTTAGAATTTCAGAAATTTTCGTGAAACCTTTATAACTAGCGTCAACTTAAAACATTTCCTCAAATATTTTTAACGATTAAATTTATTGTAAACCTTTGCCATTATTGTAGAGAAAATTGTACTATAAAGGTATAAACTAAATAAATTTATTGTAAACCTTTGCCATTATTGTAGAGAAAATTGTACTTTAAAGGTATAAACTAAATAAATAGCCGTTAAATTCTGATAAATTTGTCTCTTCGTGGGAGGATTTAATATATGATTTTCATTAAAAAATAGCATTCGTTTATTAAAGTTAAATTAAATGTAATTTTTCATTTCGCTTCATTAAACAGTTATAGATATAAACTTTTTTCATGTAAATATTAATTTCATCGAATTCTTAATAAATCCATTAGATCTTGATTTATTTAATAAAAATTAATTTTGTCTAAATTTATACAAAAAAAAGGTATTGTCAATGATTGAAAGAATTGGTAAGAAAAAAGTTGGATTTTATTGTTGGAAATTATTTATTATGAATTATTTTCGATTCTATCAAGTGAGCGATTATTTTATTATTGTTATAATTACTATCAAATGTTATTATTTTTTCACAGATAATTTCATTAATGATTCTGTATTTTATTAAATCATCGAAATTTCAAAAGAAAATGTTTACATATTAATAAATGATTGTAAAAATCATTGCAAATTCTCAAATCACTGGTATTTATGTTAAAATTAATTCCAGACTAAATCCGATTCCTATAATATTCAATAAACCAAAATTATTTCTACTGATTTATTACATTCTCAATTTGATGTTTAACAGATTAAGCAACAAATGTTCAAAATTATTCGGATTGAAATTACTATTATACAACTATTTCATTACAATTACTATAATAATAATCTTTATATGATTACGCTATGATTACGGTTTGACTCCGAATTTTGTAATATTTTAATGATTCGATTGAAATGATTACTATTCTTTATTACATCGCGAATAGAGTGTCACACATCTAGTTTTGTTAAATTAAATTGTTAGCTTAAATTGTCACAATCATATTAAAAGTTTTCAAAATAAGTTTTGAGTGATAGTAATAGAATCAATAACTAATTATTTTACATTAAGCATATTTTTTAACCATAAACTATTATTTATTCCTATGTATTCGTTCGATCACTTTTCTTAACGATTAGCCTAAAACATTAAAAAATAGGATTGATATTAATGAAACAAAAGTTTATTGAGATCAATAGAATATGAATTTAATTTATTGATTTTAGATGAGCATTGGTGAACATAAGAGGTAAATCGATGAGATATTATTTAAATAATTAAATATTTTTTTTATATTATTAAAAGTTCTTTACAATTCTTTTACAATTTAAGCCAACCATAATAATGATTGCTTTTAATCAATCGAAAAACATTTATTAGCTGTAAAATTGAATTATTACCGAAATTGTATTTAATGTTAATTATTTATTAAAGGTTAGGTATGAATAGTAGCATCAAAAATAAAATTATTTCTTGATTATTCGTTATCATATTATTTAAACTATTAGTTGGGAATTATAATATTAATGAAATAAAAATAAATGTTTAATAATTAAAATTAACAGAGCTGTGAATTTTGGGAATAACGAATAATTAATTTTGTTGGATAATTGGTTATAAAAATTTAACTTTTTGGTAGTTTTATTCGTGAAATATAAACACTAATTATTGTGGATAATGAATGAAAATATTATATGTATTTCTTAGGATATCACAACAAAAATTTTTTGTCAATTGTAAAAAATAGTCCATCAAAACCTATGAGTGTTTGTGATGCACTTAAATTTTGGTCAAATTTTCAAAAAATTTACCTCTAAATTCGTTGTGTTTTTCGAGGAGCGTGGTTTAGGCTTTCGTAGGAAAATTTTATTTTAACTTTTTGAAAAAAATTTTGGTCGAAGGCCAAAATATTGTTCGATAAATCCGGTAATTTTGCCCACCCCTTGAATTTTGACCCCCTAAATCATTCGAACCTGGGCACCCTGGTATTTCTTATGTCATTTATTAGGTTTTCTCATTTTTGTGAGTTCTAGAAAATATGCCACCAAAATAGCGATTATCTAAAATAATAAAAAACATTAATTAATACCGTATTTGATACAAACTTTTAATTTTCTATTCTATTAAAATTACGTATTTTTTGTTACTAATGTATTTCTATATTCTATTCTAATTTACTTATCAATAAAATCTTAATTTTCATTCTTAGGTATAAAAATTCTATACTATTTTATTCCTGAATAAAAGAATTTATATAAAACTATTATCACAGCACTGAAACCATATTGTATTTTCAGTTTCGAAATTACCTGATAAAATCGAAAATAATTGATTATGAAAATCTTCCAGCAATAGAACCCAACTTTCTTCGCGCTTATTCTCTCAATCATTAACAATAACTATATATACAGCAAAAGAAAAATATCATTTTTAAATCAAATTATCGACTTATTTGAGCATTAAAATTCAATCTCACCTTAATTTGTTTGCTAATATTTATGTTAATTTTGTTCATCACAATCATAACACTAATCAATAAATTGTGTGATTTATTCGCTTCAAAATAAATCAAACTCATTGTGTGAAAGAAAAATATCATTATTGTTAAACCGCTGGCGAAAAACATGAGTAAAGTTAGTTTAAGTGACATTATTTGGTTGCCATATATCAATAAAAATAGTATTAAACTATTCACAGATGCGAACAATATATAAAACCAAAATACAAATTGTGACCAATAATAATCATTGTATTCGTTTATTTCGCGATATAATAGTCTTAATTCTTGCGTAAACTTTTTGTAGATAAGTCTCCGTTTATACGAACCGCTTTCCAAAACTAATTTCAAATTAATATTGATTTGTTTCAGTTTGAGTCTCAGATACAAGCATATGATTATAATATATACAATTTGCCAGCAATTGATATTCATTGTATAGATTGCACCGAAAACGAACACAACGTACGCGGGAATACCGAAGAATAAATGAATTAACTTATAATTAGCAAACAAAACAATTAACGGAACTGATATGAAAGCTATTGACGAACACATAACTGTAAGTTTTGTTATAAATATCATAAATTTAGTTTTATTTACTAACGAATAAATGTGTTCCCTTTTGCACAGACCTATGTTTAGTGGAGATACTAATCCGGATAACATTAGAAATGGGCTATTGATTGGTGGTTTAATTTGTCTCTTAGAATTCCAGCGATGCGTTAATATGGAAATTAGTGACATTAAAAAACTTTGTAAGCTTAATATATTAATGAATTGCCTCATTGGTAAGTAATACGTGAAGTCTCCAAGTAATAAATAGATAAGTGGTTCATCTGTGGTCAAAACTAATGAGACAATGCTTCGCAAACATAAAAGAGATAGAAAACTGAAAACTAGAGATGGATGAAAAAATTTGCTTCTTTTAACTGATGCGTTAGTATATGATGTTAACCCTATTGAGTAGAAGTGATTGCCCGCTGACTTAACGATATGTTTTTGTGATAAGATTTTTGTTGGATCGAACACTCTTTCAAATAACAGTTCCATTGGACTTTAAGCTTAGTTTATTTCACAAAATAACACTTTTTTCAAAAAAATTATATTAACAGAGAATAACGATATCGATCGTGAAATTAAATATTGATCGGAAAACGTTTTTTTTCTTGTATAATAATGCAATATAACAGTTCATTAAGACGATAATTATAGCCATAAAAATTTAATTAGTTGTTATTAGGTTTGCTTTATGTGGTAATACAGCATTAATATACTGTGTATCGTATGATAATTACGTAAATGTGTGTAACTTTTGCGTAATTACATTGGAAATTGTTTTTAAAATTTTAACGATCGCTATAGAAAAGTATTTCAATGTATTATACAATATTTTTGGATTAAACCAGACAAACAATAAAAATAAAATATACATTATATCAATAAATTATATTTAGCGATAAACAAAAAAAATATTAGGTAAATGTTTAATTATATTAAATCACATTAAATCTCAATTAAACTGATCAGATTCCGATGGCTTATCTCCAGAGTGTTTTTTCCTTATATGTCTTTTCAGCTCATAACTAATGCTTGATTTATAACCACAACCACTCCAATTGCATTTAAAACGCTTTTTTCCAGTATGTCTACGTTTGTGTAATACAAGAGCATAACTATCTTTCGCTCTATACTGACAACCACTCCAATCACACTCAAATGGTCTTTCATCGGTATGCGTGCGTTTGTGTCGTTTTATCTTATAGCTCTTATCCGCTCTAAACTCACAACCATTCCAATCACATTTAAATGGTCTTTTTTGTGTATGAATAAGTTTGTGACGAATGAGAATATAATTCGATCTGCATTTATAATCACAATCATTCCAATCGCACGACAAAATCGCTGTATTATTATTCGCGTAAGTTTTCGAATATAATTTCCGTTTATAACCAATATTATTGACATGCTTTCTGATCGAATGCACTTCCTTTAAGTGTCGGTCGAGATTATATCGATACACGGTTTTAAAGCCACATTTTTGACATTCGTACGGCTTTTCGCCAGTGTGTGTGCGAATGTGTTCCATATATTTTCGCAAAGTTTTGAATTGTTCTTCGCATATACTGTCGAAATCGCATTTATAACGATATTCACGGCTTGCGTTCACTTTACTCGTAACCGTTCCATCAGTTTTTATATCAATAATATCTAATTTAAAAGTTTATGAAATACGAATTTTACAAAAATTATTAAACAATTAATAATTTATTAAAAAATTCATTTAACTTACTGTTGTTTTGATCACTATATTGATTGTCATCACAGGTATCAGCATTACTAACATTTAACTGTTTAGTATTCAAATTGTAATGCATATTTTTATAGTGTGCAACTAAACTACATTTGTATGCGGTTTTAAATTCACAGTTCGTTCGCTCACATTTGAATGGCTTTTGTCCAGTATGTGTATTGATATGATCGATAGAATCATTTTTGCGTTTAAATTGACGATTACATTGATTATTAAACACACATTTATATCGATAGCCTTCAGTTGTGTCCACTTTCTCAATATATTTTTCATATTTAGTTGCTTTAGTATCTGTTTTTTTATCAAAGTGGGGAAAACTTTTTAAAAAATATAATAAAAATAATTTAAATGTTAACGTTATCTAAATCTTAATAATCGTTTATTTGTTAAAATACGCATATGTCTTGTGATTATTATAATAATTATATTAATTATTAAATGTGATCAAACAAAATACTTAATCATATAACTTACCGATATATTTATCACAATTTTGATTATCATCACCCGTACCAGCGTTACTAACCATTAACTTTATAGTATTCAACTTGTTATGTACATGTCTATAGTGTCCGTCCAAACTCCTTCGGTAAGCGCTTTTAAAGTTGCAGTTCATTCGCTCACATTTATGCGGCTTTTCTCCAGTGTGTGTATTGATATGATCCTCACACGCGAATTTTCCATCGTATTGCCGATTACATTGATTATTAAACACACATTTATATCGATAGCCTTCAGTTGTGTGTACTTTCATCATATATTTGTCATATTTATTAGTTTTAGTATCTGTTTTTTATTAAAATAAGCAAAACTTTTTACAAAAAATATGATCAGATTAATATAAAAGTTAATTTGTTATCTAAATCTTAATAATCGTTTATTTGTTAAAATAAGCATATGTTTTGAGATTATTATAATAATACGAAAATTATTAAATGTGATTAAACAAAATACTTGATTATTTAACTTACCGTTATTTTTATCACTATTTTGGTTATCATCGCACGCATCGTTACTATCATTTAACTTTTGATTACACAAATCAATCAAAACATGCAAATTATGTTCAAACACTTCATTTTTAGTATTATTATTATTATTATTGTCACTGTTGTTGTTATTATTGTTGTCATGAATGTCACAAATCGTTGACATACTCTTTTCTTTTAACTTACGATACAATTCCGTCATTGATATGAATTCACTATTATTTAATAGGCAACACATATTTAAATTCATAATCGATAATATAAACAAAAACACGTGTGAATATACCAAACGAATGTCTGCCAAATGCAAAACTTTGTTACTAATATTGCGTAACATTTATACCTTACTATTTATTCAATAGATGTCAATACTAATATGAGTTATTATTATTAGGTTTACTATATTTTCTTATAACTTTCGCGATCGTTTTTTTAACTCATTGAAAATTTTAAATTAAATTTTCTGTAAATTCTTGTGCACCAATTTGTGTATAACTATTAATAAATTTGGCGAATTATAAAAGTATGAGTATAATCTATAGTAAAATAAATTCATCGATCAATTGAATGAGATTTCTAGAGTGCAATGTCTTTAAATAAAAATACTAAAATTAAAATTGTTTAAAAAAAAAATAAAACCAAAGCCTAACGGGAGTAATAGAGAAGAGTCTAAGCATTCATCCAACCACTAGTTCTAACAGTTAGCATTAATTACTTAGTTATTATTTTATGTATTGCCAAAAATTAGTTTGCATTAAATCTTAAAGATCTTAATGTTAAAAATTTGCACAAAAGCACGAACGGATCAAACAATGACATAACTGGCAATAAATGCATGACAAGCACACCAATGGAAAAACGATTATATTTTACAAAAAATTTGTGCGGTATTTATGTAATGTTATTTTAAATAGTGATAGAGTCCAATGTGTACGCTCGCAATAAATGTGTTGACAAAAAGTTTTCAGAAAGTTTTATAAAAACTCTCGCATTAGTGTTCTTTATTTGTTGAAACGTTTTTACGACGAATTTGTTTGTTTTTTTTAATTTGCTTATACTGTATTGAGTAGAAAAAATGAGCGATTTTAATGGAACTGAAAAATTAAATCGTAAGTAATAAAACAAACGCTGTTATCAAAAATAACTCAGTATTAATGTAATGAATTTGTGGTATTCATCGCGTTTTATCAAATTAACGAATAGATTAATTAAAAACATATTAATTCACTAAATAGAAATCGAAACGATTGATAGCACTGTTAGCGATAGTGATGCGTCGAATTGTGTGGAAAATGAATTCATTGGCCACCGAAAGCTTGACAAATCAATATATTACTGTAGTAGATATGGCTGTGATTATGTTACGCACGATAAGAAAGAGCTTAAACATCATAAAACACACCACAAACCAGTGTATCGATGCAATAATTTTAATTGTTATTTCATAACTCCTCGAAAAACTCATCTTAATAGACATAAACTGGTGCACAATCAGAAAAAGAGGTATACTTGTGGTTGGATTGTGTGTAGCTATCAATCCGATTATCAAACTCTAATGGCGTCACACGAACGTCGACCACATTTAACCGCATGGGATAACATCTCTCAAGTGTTGCAAACAATTAGTGAAATATAACACTGCGTTGAATTAAATAGATAATGATTTAGTCAATTAGATGTGCGAAACATAACTTTTAATTTACGTGCCAAAATTTTATTACACTATAATAACCGCTTGTTTAACTGCTTTCTTGTGTTCTTAATTTTTTCTAAATAAGTAAGAAGTTTGAGTTAATTTTTTTTGTCACTAATTAATATTTTTTGAACATATTATTATACTTACCTGTTTTTACAGTATTTGATTAATTTTATTATGCTTGTAAATCAAAAAAAGTTTTGTATCCCCAGTTATAAAAATAAATGAATAAGTAAATCAAATGTAAAAGTTTAATAAATTGTTATATTTAAGTTTATATCAAATTATCTAATGATTTTAAACAGCATTTTTTTATTAATTAACGAGAAGTACTTTAAACAACATTCCATAGTGAACTTTCTCTCGAAAATACGCTGATCCAGTAATAAATCAAAAGATTAAAGCAGTTAAACTATAAAAACAGCGTTCGACCAATAGAGCGCTCGATATACTAACGCGTAAGATGTTGCTCATTGTTACGCATCATTTGCGTTAAAAAGCACGTCGAGTCCATTAAATAATTTTTCAAAAACAACTATTAGTGGGAGATTATGATTTTTACATAACCTTCGACTTAATGGCCTAACAAATGGTCATAACTTTCATTCAGCAAAAAATGCAATGACAGTTTCATAGTTCGCCTGGATTTGAGAAGCGTCTAGGAGTCGGGAAATAGTTAAATGTTACATTGATATTTTAATCAATCCTCACTTATAAGCGCCAATAACATCATATAGTTTTCTACTGCTATATATTAGTATTGCTAAATATAATACTGTCGACAAAAAGTAGGGATATGTAACCATATTACTGATTTGTTACATTATTTAACAAAGCTTTTTTTGTTTTTTATTGATTAGCACTGTTAAGGCTATGACGCCGCTCACGTCTAGGCAATCAATGTCACAGTTTCAGTTTTTTAGCGCATTTACGGAACCAATAACAGTTTACTAATGAAAACTTGTTTTAGTTAACAAAGAGTTTTCATAAGCATTTCTTTTTCCGATGTACTTTCTTATCAATATATCCTGTTATTACTAAATTTGAAATTATACTATTAGTTTGTTTCATTGATTACACAATTCTGTGGTTATTGAGTTTTTTGTTATCAGAAAATATCTGTGAAATGAGTGAATCAAAGTTAACCAGTGAATTGTATAGTATTTTAAAACAGAAAAGTATTTCAACTATAAAAGCGATTAATGAGAAAAATAGCCAAACTCGGAAGAATTCAGTGTTTGAACATAATTTGAATGTTTTGATTGAGTTGTGTAACCAAAAATTAGATATTAATAATGAGAGCAATAATGACGATAAACTAATTGATCAGAAGTGTAATCAAATTAATAGTGAGTAAACATATAAGTTTTACATTCCATATCATTCATTAAATATGTTGCGATTAATTGTAGTTTTATAACTTATTATTAGAGATCCAAAATGATACCATTTGCTGCTATTTTGTTTGACAAATTTATAAAAAAGTTTGTAAAAATTTATTGTTTAAATCTGACTCCTTATAAAATATTTTATAAATCTTATAAACCTTTGAAAAAATTTAGCATTTTTCAAAATTATTTTAAGCGTTACTAAAGTTCTATGTGTTCTGTTTTTATAGTAAATGTAAAAATTGAATTTATAAAAGTTTTCGATAATTCTCTTAAAAAATAAATGCTATTTTCCTAAATTTTTCCAGCAATTTATAGCGCTAATATTGTATACATTTCATGCTACTTTTTTGGATCTCTACTTATTATACAAAAATTTTTTACTTTTATTTGTGTGATTATATTCAGGCAAATTGGTAATTACAAAATATGAAAAATCAGAAAAGTTTATTTCGAAAGTGAAAGTAAACAATCGAACGCGCTTTCAATGCGTTTTTAATGCTAATGAATGCAATAAGCAGTATAAAGAATTTAAAAGGTGTGCGGAACACGTTCATACGCATACTGGAGAAAAGCCATACAAATGCCATCATAAGAAGTGTGCGTTTAAATCAGCGTACTATCGAAGTTTGGCCGCACACTGCAAAGCTGTGCATTCAGTAACGAAACGTTTCAATAACACTGGACTCAAAATTCATCGGAAGTTTAATTTCAAACGAATTTTAAACCCAGAAAAAACTGCGCTAATTTGTGACTGGAATGGTTGCGGTTTTAAAAGTTGCTATAAAGGGAATCTTATTCGCCATAAACGCTTACATACTGGAGAAAAGTATGTTAAATCAAGCAGTGATGTGAATAAATGTATGAATAAGCAAGAAAATCAATTTGAATGCGATTGGATTGGATGCACGTATAAATCGAAACATAAATATCCTATGATTGAGCATAAACGGGCGCATTGTGGCGAAAAGCCAACAAAAAACTAAATGTGAAAACTTTTACAATTAATAGTTGATTTTACTAATTTAATATATTTTAAAAACTTCTATATATAAGTACTTCCATGGCTTTTAAAGTTAAATTCATACAATTTTAAACTTTTAATCTTAAATGGCAAGCTTTAGATGAGCCCATATATCTTAGAATATCTATTAGTATTATTAATTTACTTTATATTACAATCAAAGTATGTTCATTCCTGTGTATTATAATTATTCAAAATCTATGTAAATAATCACTTTATATTACAATATTTTATTTATTTCCCGTGAATTCTCATGCGAGAAACGATTTTTATTAATTTCGAAATACAAGGCCAATCCTTGTCAGGACAACAATATCTAATTTCATTATTAATTTTATTATTGCAAAGCGCATTAATTTTATATAACCGCGTCGACAGAAAAATATAATTTGATGAAGAAAGCAAATTAAAAAATATAATAAAAATTTCTTATTATTCTCTGCTAAAAAATATTAATAATGCTGAACCATCGCTCACATAGAAGCAATGTAAACCCATATATATATATATATTTTTATTGTTAACGCAAAAACGTAATAAATAAGGTGATAAACAAGAAATAAAAATGAAATTTATTGGTCACTAAAAAAAATCTCAGATAAATGATAAGAAACATGCCTCTACTGGTGCTATCAATACATTCCTCGTATGAGTGTTTCGCATAAATAGCTGTGAATTTAGTTACGAAAAATCATTTATGAAACGATAGTTTTCCAATTAGAAACGATGTTAAATAAACTAGTTGTGCAATATTTCATATACGCTATTACGATATGTATCATTAATTGCACATATCGTCGATACGACGGCTATAGTGTTTATCGGCTAAAGCCTACAACGCTGTCTCAATTAAACTATTTGCAGCATTTGGCGAACACCGAAGTTGATGTAACTTACAATTTTTAATTACTTTATTATTAATTTTTTGATAATCCGACACCTTTTCTATAGATTGATTTTTGGACTTACCCTAAGAATCTCAATTCTACGGTTGATTTGATGCTTTCTCCTCAGCAAACATATAATTTCGGAAAGATTTTCTCCGAAAAGAATATTCACACGCAAACACTTATAGAAAACGTGGAAAAGTAAATATATTTTATGCGTATTGAAGTTTATTCCGTCGTTTGATTGAATATTACAGAAAAATAGTTAACATTTTTATTTAAAGGGTTATTGAACAGCAAAGAGCAGAATCCATAAACATATCTCCGTTAACTAAAAATTTGAAATTTTTCACAAATTACCCGACATTTGACGAAATACTTGGTTACCTTCAATCAACTCTCGCACAAAACTCTGATATCGTGGAAGTGGTGACTATCGGAAACTCAACGCAGAATCGAAATCTTCGCTTAATTAAAATCGGCGAATTCGATCACCACAGGGATGATCATCCGCACGACAAACCGATTTTCTTTATCAATGCTGGCATTGCTGGTCGAGAGTGGGTCTCTGTTACCACTGCTCTATACTTTGTTCAATATCTTATCGACGGCTTTCGTCAGAATAATCAAGATATACATGAGTTGCTAGAGTTTTACGATTTCTATATATTAGCGGTCGTTAATCCTGATGGCTATGAATATTCGCGAACAAATGTAAATAATTAATTCATGTTCGGTTAAAATCATATAAATATATATTTTTAAAAATTGTTTTAAGGAGAGATTATGGAGAAAAACGAGAGCAGCTAATAGTGGTTCAACTTGTATCGGTATTTATTATATATTTTTTAGAAACTATTAAAAATAACAGTTAAAATATCACAATGATTAGGAACAGACCCGAATCGAAACTTTAACCACCAGTGGAATACAGTGGGCTCGAGCTCTAATCCTTGCAGTGAGATATACGCGGGACAGAGCGCTGCCAATCAACCGGAAACTAAAGCGATATCCGATTACTTGTCTGGAGATTTGTTTAACAAATGGATGAAAGTGTACGTCTCGTTGCAATCATACGGACAGCAATTAATTTATCCATGGGTTGTCATAAATTGAATTACCGATAATTTAATGTAACAAATGCTAATTTTTGATTGAATTTCAAATATAGGGCTACACATCTTCACAAACTAACGACAACGCAGAGCTCGTAAATATTTATTTAAATTAACCTAATTTAATAAATATACATATTTATATTATTTAAACTTAAATCAGCTTTCGAGCGCTCAGACTGCGATCACTGCGTTGACCGCTCATTACAATACACAATATTTGACCGGAACTATTAATTATGTGACGAGTAAGTGAAAAGTAAATACTGTTAATTACCAAATATATATAATTTCTATGTATTTTGATTTCGAAATTAGCTCCCATTTCAGGCAATGCTGTGGGTATGGTTTAAATAAGTAAATTAGTGTTAAGTCAGTAGTAGACAGTAAACTATTGTTTGTATAGATTGGGCGTATGGCGTGTCCAACATTAAGTATTCGTACGAATTTGTGCTCAGAGATACTGGTAGTTATGGGTTTCTTTTGCCAGCGAATCAGATCATACCAACTGGTATCGAAACAAGCTCTGCGTTAATAGCATTTGCAAAAGCCATTCAATCAGAATTAAACATAAATAACATTAAACCGAAATAATGATTCTTAAGTTAACGATTCAATATTGAAACGCACGATACGCATATGTAATGTAATTAAATCAAAATAAAGGCAATTTGCATGATCTAAATTCTATATTATTTTAAATAAAGAATATTAACTTATAAAAAGTTTGGTTAATTAATGTTAAATAAAGATTTAGGTTTAAAAGTAAAAAAGTTTTTTGGTTTTGTAAATAAATCGATGGCTAAACATATAATATTTGCAGAATGAAAAATTTTATAACTAATTATTCAAAACCAATTTACTATTGCTATTATTGTTGTGTTACTGTTACTCCATATCTGAATCTGAATCGGTATTATAGTCTTCTCTATCACGTATATGTAATGTAATTAAATCAGTTTTAGAATAAAGACATTTTGCGTTATCTAAATTCTATATTATTTTAAATAAAGAATATTAACTTATAAAAAAGTTATAGGTTAATGTTAAATAAAGATTTATTTTAAAAGTAAAAACGTTTTTTGGTTTTGTAAATAAATCGATGGCTAAACATTAGTGATTGAAAATTTTCGAAAATTCCATTCCACTAACGTTCCATTAAAATTCCATAAATTGTACTAACGTTCCACTAACTGCAAAAAATAAAAATCAGATCCAATTAACGTTTCACTCACTAACGTTTCAATATTTTTAAACTAACATAATCTAAACTCAGTTCAAATAGAAAATTTTTTTTATTTTGAGTGGTAAAACATTAGAAAATTTTCATCTCCGAAAATTTAAATTAATATTAATTTTTTAAAACTTTATTTTAAAAATTCAAAGTTTAATTTTAATTTCTAAATTATTTGGTAATATACTTTGATAATAAAAATATTTTTGAAAATTTGCAAAAAAAATGACTAACGTTCCACTAACGGTCAAAACTAATTTTTTCATTCCATTAACGTTCCACTAACGGAGCTATTTTCAATCACTACTAAACATATAATATTTTCAGAATGAAAAATTTTATTACTATAAATAAAACTTAATTATTCAAAACTAATTTACTATTGATATTATTGTTATGTTACTGCTATCTGTTATTCCATATCTGAATCCGAATCTGAATCCGAATCTGAATCCGAATCTGAATCGGTATAAGAGTATTCAGTGTCGCCATCATACTCTTGTTGAACGATTTCTTGTACTCTTACCCATATTTGAGCAGCAAGTCCTACAACCAGAATATAAATTAAAGTGATATTAAACATAACTACGATAAAGGTTCGCCAAATATCTTGTAGTACTTGAGCACTAACACCACGTGCGATGCGAATCTCATTATCTCTAATGAAAAACCTCATTCGTATACACCTATTTATACATTCTTGTATCGCACTTCTATAACTGTTCAAATTAAACATAATTCTAGGATTCGGTGCCCACTGAACTGCCAATTGATTGACCAGATTCATGCGTTGAATATGTGTCTGATTATTCGCAAATATTGCATTCCTATAAAAAGCCAAAACATCGTGGAAATGTTGGACAGTTATCTGCTGTTCCGGCAATAACAGCAAATTTTCTGGCAGAACTGCTGTTAATGGAATTGATTGGTAATTTGGGAAATTCCACATCAGATGGGATATCATATCAATTCGACGACGCAATGGAGGGTAGTCTGCATAGAATCGGTCGCGAAGTTGTCTCAAGTTTGTCCATGTATTCGGATCATGCAATTGAGTGTTCAATCGATTCAATTCCGCTTCATATACTCTATTCATTTCGTTTGCCACATATATCTGAGTGTCCATATTTTGTCTGATAAGCAATATACGATCTCTGAGTGGAAATTGATGTGTCATGAATTGAATGTAACCTATTGTCAGGAATGTCATCTGCTGTCGATTGGCCTTACAAACCAACAGTTCCGTTGCAATCATCGCTTGAGTAATCATTATTTGGTCCATTGCTTAATTTATTATACTATTTCAGTGTTATCTTCGCTTAATTCCGTGTTTTTATTTTTTTGTTGATGGTTTCAATTTTTAATATAAAAACATTATTAATTGTTACCGTATATATTAATATTAATAGTTTTATTTGATTCAACAATAAAATTTAAGTTTTGTAAAAATGATACAAACTAAAAAAATTGATTTAAGAATTCAAATTATACTAACAATACAAAAATTTTTGTAATTAAATTAAATATTTATAGAAAAAAATATTCGAAGGAAATAAAATTGTTCCCAATATTATGGCAAACATTGGCACACATGAAGAACTAATAGTAGCGGTGACAAACGAGATCAATAGTGTAGAGCAATGCTTGCAAAACTTAAATACAATTGAATCCAATTTAATGAATGATTATGCTCGTCGACCGTATACGATAAATCTCATCTTTTATATGCGATTGTTTCAACCTTTAATAAAAACTACGCGACAATCATTATTCGGTTACAGGCAATGGTTGAACGCCCAAAGAAATGAATGGACAGCACAGCCGGATATCGATATACAGTTCAGAGCATCTAATCTTTTTGACACAAATCTCAGATTTCGCTATGATTACGACGTGAATCTGTTTAGAATACAGTTTATGGTACAGAAGTTCAATGAAATGATGTCACTCGAAGCGATTCCAGGCATAGCTAATGATTCGACAGCCGACGCGTTGAGAAGTGTGGTCACTAATAATTTGAATGTTTTGAACGAAAACTTGGAAAACATTAATGAAATGATAACAGACGCTCAACAGCTTCGAAACTTGTGCCAACATATCGCCGATTTCAGAACTATTTACGCGATCGATCTGTATCTGAATCAGTTGCAGGCATGTATTGATACATATCAGCGATGCGGCCAACAAATGATGAGATTTCAGAACTCTCTGAACACACCCGTCACTCGTCAACGGTTAACGCAGTTAATTAGAGAATACAAATCGCTTGCGTTTACACATTTACAACTTATCAGACTTGAAATAACATGCGCTAATGATATGTACGATCGATTGCAACCATTCATAAATCAATACGTCCGCTACCAGTCAACGCGCAATCGATTATTGGACGAAGCGATAGAAGTTCGTCAATATCTCGTTGACAGCATAATGCGTCCGTGCAATGAATGTATTGCATCGGTTAACGAGGAAATTGATAGAAATTCGGAACAAAACCAACAGGTTATGAATATTCTGGAGAGAAAGCGTAATATTTATAATAATGCTTACAATTTGCTTACAGAACAGAGGAATCTGATTACGAGAAAAATAAGTTTGCTTCAGTCAGACCAGTCTAACGATCATGTGATGCCTGAATGTCAACGAATTCAGGAACAGTATGATCAACTAAACGTAACCATACAAACAGAATGGGATCCAATCTCACAATTGGATGCCGATTTGAGAGCCGCTCGAAACGATTAACTGTTTTGAAGATGTGAGTATTAAGAGAAGTATTCACGTGTCAGCGATTTATATGATATATTAATGATATGTTAACTAAATTCGATAAAATTAGTTTCACATTAAATAAAATCCAAATAAATCTTAGAATTATGTTTGATTGCGCATAATGTTAACCATGGGTTAGAGAATAGAATCAAATCTCTTTCAAAGTTGGGGTTTGAGATATTAGTTGTATGTTTTAATTTTTAATAAACTAAAGTAACACTATCTATATGTAGTGAATTCAGTCAAATTCGGTTAGTCGTCACACTTAACCGAAAATAATTTTTAATATTCGGTTTAATTCGGTTTATAGACTAAATTCATACATAAACTCAAATAAGATATTTTGGGTTTAAATTTAATTAAAATTATAACTAAATAGAATCTAAAATATATAGGCATTTGATAATTCATATTTTGATCAACAAATGATAAAATTATTCAAAAAATCCATTTTACGTGTAAACATGTTTTTATATTTAGAGATATTTTTGGTAAAATTCGATAAATTGATACATTTTACAGAAATTAATTTTTTATTTCCGACTGTCATATTCAGTAAAATTCGGTTTGTGACCGACAACAGCATCACTATCTATACTTTAATGAAACCAATATTGGATTCCAATAATGAATTAATTTCACGAAAAATCACCAACAGAAATCTGGTCGTGGATGAGTTAGACTGATGTAAGCGATGCATACGCTGATGTGTTCTTTCGAGTGATTGGTGGAAATGCTGAGCCATTCGGATCATTGCAAAAGGAAAACATACCTTTAGAATAAAGGCATTTTGAATGATCTAAATTCTATATTATTTTAAATAAAGAATATTAACTTTTAAAGAAGTTAATGTTAAATAAAGTTATATATTTAAAAGTAGAAAAGTTTTTTGGGTTTGTAAATAAATCGATGGCTAAACATATAATATTTGCACAATAAATTATTTTATTACTATAAATAAAAACTAATTATTCAAACAATTTTGCCATTTGGTTGTTGTTGTGTTACTGTCATCTGTTACTCCATATCTCAATCTGAATCGGTATCAGTATCATACTCTTGTTGAACAATTTGTTGGACTCTCGCCCATATATGATCAGCAAGTCCTACAACCAGACCATGAATTGAACCGATATTGAACATAACTTCGATAAAGTTTTGCCACAAATCTTGTAGTTCTTGATCGCTAACATTACCCGCGATGCTATTCTCATATGTCCCGACTATAAACTCCATTCGTGTACATCTATCTATACATTCTTGTACAACATTTCTAGAACTATTCAAATTAAACATAATTCTAGGATTCGGTGCCCATTGAACTGCACATTGATTGACCAGATTTATGCGTTCAATATTTGTCTGATTACTCTCTAATATTCGATTCCTATAAAAAGCCAAAACATCCCGGAAATTTTGGACAGTTATCTGCTGTTCCGGCAATAATTGCAAATTTTCTGGCAGAAATTCTATTAATGGAATTGATTGGTAATTTTGGAAATTGTTCACCCGATCGGTCATCAAACCGATTCGAAGACACAACGGCGTGAAGTCTGCATAGAATCGGTCGCGAAGTTGTCTCAAGTTTGTCCATGTATTCGGATCATTCAATCGAGTGTTCAATCGATTCAATTCTGCTCGATATGCTCTATTCATTCTGAATGCCATATTTATCTGAGTGTTCATATTTTGTCTGATAAACCATATTCTATTACTGATTGGAAATGGACGTAACATGAATTGATTGTATTGTGTTGTATGAAATGTCAACAGCTGTAGGTTAGTCTTACATTGTAACAGTTCAACTTCAATCATTTGTGCCACTGCTGCTGCATTTTGGGCCATTGTTTCCTTTATAAGTTTACTTTAATGACTTCTTCGCTTAATTCCGTGTTTTCATATTTTTTTATTGGTTTCAATTTTAAATATCGAAACATTATTACTAATAATAATGTTACTAATTGTTATAAATTAATATTAATATTTTTATTTAATTCAACAATGAAATCTAAGTTTATTAAAACTGATACAAACTGAAAAAATTGATTTAATATTTCTAATTAGTCTAACAATACGAAATTTTTTAGTAATTAAATTAAATATTTATGGAAAAAAATATTTAGAAGAAATTAAATCATCACAAACATTATGGCAAAC
>JAQGAW010000804.1:0-24033 GCA_034698025.1 Phthiracarus crinitus
TGTTGGAATGAAGGGAAAAACAGTAACTATAAACTAAACTTAAACTACTATGAGATTTTCTAGCGGTTGCTAGAAAATCACTGTTAGCGCCGTTATGCGCATTTTTGTAAAATATAAACTTTGTTTGCTACTGAAGCGATTACATTAAATCTATATTTGTTAGTCTCTCTATATATATATCTTAAATTATTTGATTATTTAAACTTACTTAATTTAAATTAATATTGATTTGTTACGTGTGCTTTGTTGTTACCCATTGGATCCGCTGGTCTGAACGGCACATTACTGGTCAGGCGCTTCGCCTTAAGTATGATATGTTCGCGTTACTCTTATATTTAATTTAATAAATATTTTTAAGCGTTAGCCACTCGTTTGTGTCCCCTTTATTCGGTGGTAGAGTAGAGCCGCTAAACCCCAGAGGTTTCACTAGTATCAGGCGTTTGGTTAACGGGTGGTTCGTCGCGACTTCGGTGGGGTTTTCTCTGGAAGCATTTCAATGTTATTTAAAAATTTAGTAAAATAATTGAATTTATATTATGAGTGAAAGAATATTGATAATAATTTAAGAACAATATAATAATGAGGAACGCTTAGTCCTCAAATCATTAATCATAGAGCCTATTAATAACTTATTTGATATTGTTTTTAAACTTTAAAGTGTATCTTAACCTTTAATAACCGCTTTGTGCTCAACTAATATGTTTTAATTTAAACAAATCACTTTTACTTATGTAGAGCTTAGCATTTTTCTTATTTAACAATTATTTATTATTTAATTATATTCAACTTAATTCTGTTATTTAATTAAGATATATATTTTATTGATTGATCCTTTGTTTTTAAAGTTATTATCTATTATTTATTATATTTAATAATTGATCACATTATCGTTCTTATCATTGTTATGCTCAATTCATTAGTTCAACACTTAGATCATACCTATCGTTACTCATTGTATCTATCAATCGGTCGTTTAGCATATCAATTGCTTTCATCGTAACTCAATTTATATTTATCGCTCATTCGGTTATCGATTAGAAGTCGTAACGCTCAGGAGATCCCAAACCCCTCGCCTCGGAAAAACACATGGCTATCGGTGTATCGTTGGTAGAAAGACCACTACAAGAATTTATTAATAACATAAAACGTTTCAATAACAATACAGAATAACTTTTACTTATAATTGTTATTTTTAAAATGGAATGATATAATATAATAAATACTTTATCGTTTCTCCCTCCATCCGCATCAATATATATTGCGATCGTTCTATAATTTTTCCGTCGTTCAAACAATATATAGTGAACGTCTGCTGGCACTAAGCTCACCAAACTTACGACTGTTGTGTCACATTACGCTTATATAGTGCATAAAGTATTAAGCGCCGAGTAATATTCACTGTATTAACAAAATTAATGTCGTCATAATGTCTTGCTTAAGACATTATGATGTGTATTTTCGATTGCAATACGTAAACAAGATCGGAACGGTCATAATATCTGACTTGACAATTTAAAAAACTTTTTATTTATGGATTAAATAATAATAAGAATTTATTTTATGGGTGTCATAATAATTTGGAGCCAAAAAGTGGCATAGCCATTGAATCATAATGGTTTAACTATTATTTAGTGGCATAGATACTCGATTCCAATTATAAATATAAGGACGGGTTTCATATTAATTTACATCCATATGTGACATAGCCATTGAATCATATTGTTTTAGCTAATAAATAATGGCATAGCCACTCGATTCCTATTATAAATATAAGGACGGGTTTCATATTAAATTACATCCATATGTGGCATGGAAATATAAATATCATTTAATATTAATATACAGCAACAAAGTGGCATAACCGTTGAATTATGTTATCTTAGTTGCATAGCCACACTATTCATAGGAGTTTATATTATGGGTTTCATATTAATTTACAACCAAAAAATGGCAAAGCCTTTGAATTATAATTGAATAGCTATTAATTAGTGGCATAGCCGTCATTAGTGGCACAGCCATAGGTAGTGGCATAGCCATAGGTAGTTTTATAGTCTGTCAGTAAAATCCCTTTATTAACATAAAGAATCGTCAAAATCACTTTATTAATATAAACAATCTGTATAATCTCTTAATTAACATAAAGAATCGGCAAAATCCCTTTATTAATATAGAGAAAATATCCCTTAATAAATAAAGAAATTTTAAAATACGTGCTGATTACTATGGTCGAGCTAGTGTGTTTACGGACGGACGGACGGACGGACAGACAGACAGACGGAGAATCCCAAATCCATATATCTGTCAAGTCAGATAAAAAAATCGTAAATACTAACATTCAAATAGAATTGCAGAATTTTGGCGGCGTAACCTTATGCTTAGGCAAAGCCTACAGTCTACATTTTTTTTCATAGTCCTATACTTAAAGCCTAAGCCTAAAATATTTTTAGGAGCCTAAGCCTATACTTATCCTATACTTATTTTATGCGGCTTATAACGCAGTTCTTTCTTATAGAAATTATTAATTTTAATGTAAAACAAAAGTTCCAGAGGAAAAAAGTTTTAAATTACAGTATACTTAATGTAATGTGTATACAATATTTCTAATGCCTAGAGGTTTTATTATTCAAAATTTCAAAATTGCTTTAAGAAAATTATAAAAATTGGGAATTTTACCAAAAAATAAATTATCAGTGGCCTAAAACCAAGCCTATGACATTATAGGCCGGACTACGCCTACGCCTAACCAATATATTAGAGCCTAAGCCCACAAGTTCTAACCTGTCAGCCTAGAGCTTTAATTATATTTTCAATAACTTTTGGTATAAAAACGGGATTGAAAGAAAATAAAACATAAAAATAAATAATATAAAATGCGTGTATCGTAAAAAATAAGTTAATATGTTTCAAGTGAATTATAAAAATCGCATAATTTTAAAATTCAGAAGACATTCGTACTTTTATCACACACACACTATACGACCCGCAATTAAGTATGCATAGACACAGTGTATGCAGTAATTATTATGCAATCGAAAACCGAGCATACTTTAGAAAATATTGTAACGCAAACGAAACGGTTCATTAGCGGGAGAACAACGCACACAAAAAAACTGGTAAACTGAGCAAATAAACTGAACAAATATCGAAACCGATTCGTGATTAATTAAAGCAAGAATATTTGCTCTGAAACAAAAAAAACTAGACACGATAACTAGTATACGCGCGTATTTCCGAAACTCTTGATTCCCAAAACGGAATAAAAATAAAACGCGAAAACACTGCGTGATTAAGAAAGTTTCAATCGAATAAATAATACGGTTTACGTATTACGTAATGAGAACCGAAAAGTATACGATAATACTATAGTAACGGTAATATATGATAAGCCGATCAGACGAATTCGAGCCCAATTTATGTGCCGACACGACGAGCAGTTCGTTAGCGAAATCGCTGCCGCTTATGATCGACGCCCACAGAAATTTAACATTTTCTCGCCGAAAGACGTGATACGAAATAATTTATTCGCATTTATGGGCGAAAACTGAACGAAATCTTATGAAATTTTGTGTGTGTGTGTGTCTACGACAATGATGAGTATCGTAGCAGTCTTGGCATAGATTATCGCATCAACAATGCAAATATTTATGTTTGAGAACATAACAAAATTAAAGTTATGATATTGAATTATAGTATATGAAAAAAATTTGGAAAATAAAAATACAAATTTCGTATGTAATGATGTACTGTAGATTAAAAAACAAACGGAAAAAACGAAAACTTTTAATTTTATTGTAGTTAAAAACTTTTCACGTTTTAATTAAACTTATGAAACCAAATAAACATTTTGAAATCAATGAATTCTTTTGGCAATAGATGTAGCAGTAGTGGTGAACGAAATGGGTTTGCAAATGCAAAGGTCAGCCAAAATGAAATTCGTATACATTTATTTCTTAAATTTACAAAAAAAACAGATTTACTTGAATGTAATTCATAAAAAAAAAATGCATAACAAAATTAGCGGAATTAAATTTGTCAAGAATATTATAAATGACACAATAGACGAAAGAGCTATAAATTTTTACCCGTTTTTTAGGATGAATTACTATCATAAACAAAATAATAATAAAAAAATTTTATAACCCTTCTCTCGTAATTATTGTTATTACTAATATATTATATAAATTTTATATACGGGTTGCGTACGGGTATTGTTAGCGTTATTTTATTTCCACTATAAAATAATATTTTATTTTACAATAATAGCGTAAAAAAACGGTATTTGTTTCACAAACATTAATTTTTTTATTGTTTCGTTATGCCACGTATTATTCTTATTATTATTATAGGGTATAAACGGGACGTAAAAATAAATATATAGGAATTATTTATATTAAAAAATGATATTATAAAATCCACGCATCAAAGAAACATTTTTTACTTTCGATTAAGAAACCGTCAATTCTTAGATTTATGATAAATAATAGAAACGGATTCGTAAACTTCGTATAAAAATACTCGAAATTACTTTTTTATTGCTACAACAATAACAACAATAAAAATTAATTAAAATCAAAATTTTCCGTATTCTTATTATTTCATTTTCGTTTCGTTCGCATACGTTTCCCAAACCAAAAAGAAATATAACATACGAATAAAATAACGCAACGAATTACTAGTAGTAATAAAACGAAAGAACTCTAAAGCGGAAAAAAATTCCTAACCATTGAATTCGCTCGAATCCCTAACAAAAGTCCGTAGGATTAAAGCGATTATAACAGCGCGAATAGCGATACACCGGGAATAAAATTCTTAATCAAGGAAATCGTATACTTTATGCAATTATGATCGCGTAATATTATTATCAAACGTATAGAATAATGGAAAAAATATTTCGTTTATGTAAAAAAATCAAAGTATGGAACCTAAGGATGATTGCAAATAAAATATCTTTAGATCGACGCGACTAGGAATCAATCAAATTTTTTTCGTGTTTAATCGAAAAGATAAAAAATAGTGAACACGAATATGGGATTAAAAAAGTCTGGCACAAAGCACAGAACTACGGCCACCAGTAAATTAGAAAACTTTAGGCGAAAAAAACATTCAAAAAAAACAACTAAAATAAGACTCCGAGATTAGACAAGAGAAGCGCGCCAGTAGTCGTAAATTGGAAACTTTTGAAAAAAGTAGTTACAGTATAAATAACAGGCGTAGTAGTAGTAGAAGTAGTTGTTAGATAATAACAACAGAGGGAAAAACAATGCGAAAAAAAGTAAAAAAAAGGGTATAATCTTTTTTCCTACTTATTCGTTGTATGTGTTGTGATTCAACTACAACTATAGCAAACTAATACTTCTATAGCCACGATCGCCACCATTGCAATGAACGCAAAAATGTCAAAATGAGTGAAGCAGTAGTAAAACTAATTAATTTCCTATCGATTTGTCTGTCCAGTGTACGTGCGCTGCACTTGAAGCCCACGTAAACATTGGTGAAAACAGTGGAGCGCCAGCAACACTGTCATTAAAATCACGTTTTATCATCTCTTAAATCTAATTACACACTAATGACCACTTATAACATGGCTCTCTCTATACAATTGTTCCATCAAAAGGATTCATTCATTATGTTCACTGACTATGCTTTTGCACATCGAATAAAAAATTAAAAAATCATTATAACTCGTATACCTAAATTTATTAGGGATTTGTTGTTTTGATTAGCATTTGAAAAGATAACTAATTTATTAGGAAAATGGCGTAATATTTGATTTATGTATTTGATTTTATTAAAAGACGAAAATATTTGCCAATTTATAGTTATTTAATTATATAAGAAGAGTATAAATAATGATAACAGTGTAACAAAATAAAAATGATAATAAAAATTAGGAAAAAAAACGAAAAATATTTGCTACGAAATTATTATAGAGATATAATGCGAAACAAATTTTCAGAAAATTTTCGATTATGTTTGGGAACAGGAAAAAAACTGCGAACTACTAGTCAGAGAGAAAGTAGTAATGGGTAGTAGTTTTTGAATTTTGCGATAGCAGCTCAAAAAATACAAAAAACAACCTAATGTAGCGAACGATTGATGGACGACTCGACATAATGATAAAGCGAGAGCTGACAAAAGTATTATTTTTTGTTCGGTGAAAAATTAGAAAATAAAAAAGTAGTACGCAGTATAATACGGGAAAATAGCAGTTTCATCATCAGAAAAAAGAAATCCATCGCAGCTTTACTACGATTGTAACTGAATGTTATAGTACAGTAGATCTCGAGCAAAGTAAGAAAGAATGTCGATTTTCTGCACAGAGCACTCTTCTCTTTTATTGTTATTATTTTCATTGGATTGCAAGCGAGCATTGAATTCGAAAGTAAGGAGTAAATGAAAATAGAGGTTTAGAAAAATAAATTTTCCGAATTCTGTACACGAATTATTTGGTGCTAAAAAAATATGGTTAGAATTTAAACTGCAAAACTAAAATCTAAAATGATGTCTCTCTCTCTCTCCCTCCCTCTCTCTCTCTCTCTCTCTCTCTCTCTCTCTCTCTCTCTCACTCACTCATTCACTCACTATCTTAAAGGAAATAAAAAATTATCCGAATTTAATCAATAAAAATTGATTACTTTTTTAACAAGTCTTATAATAATGGAAAAAATGTATGCAATAAAATAAAGTGTAAAAACTCGCGAAGACACGAATACGTGTATGGTATTAACTGGAAGCTTCTTACGAGAATAATTAACATAATTGATAACAGAATTATATAAACACGCTTTGCTAAAAAATCAATTAAAAATCGTGGTAACAGAAAAATAAAACGTATATCGAAACTTATTATTAAACCATTATTCAGAATACGATTATTTATATCTCAAAATATATTATAAGTTCAGTTAAAAATTATTCTACTAATAAACATATATCGGATACACAAATGAATTTATGAAAATTCATACCACGCCATACAAACACGAATTAATTTAAATAACGAATAAAAAAATTTACATATATATTGGCAACAAATATGTATTTAATAAATGGTAATATTTATATAATATTTAACGCCACATCTAATAAAAGAAATGTTTTCTAATATTAAAAATCGCAATCTATATTGCAATTTAATATCTTTCCGGTAAAAAAAAATTCCGCGTATTTATACAGATATTATCCGCCAGAGAATCACAATTGAAAATCAGCGCAAACATTGAATATCGTCGCGTATGCAAACAAACTACCAGTAGATTTGAAGAAACGCGCAAAAATCAATAATTTAATTATATCAACCACTCGTGATTCCGGTAAATATTCGCGACACTGAAGAGAACGACGAGTGTCATCAATGTTTGATACACTACAGTGTAACACAAGCGCTAAACTATTGACAGACCTTTTTCTATTGCGTATATATGTGTACAGATATTTATCCGAAACTCGTATTATATTAACGTACTTAACAAACACGCGATTTAATTAAGCAAATTGAAAAAGAATAACAATTAGTAATTTTAACGAAAATCAAAAAAATTGAGCATTAATAATAGAAATGCTCAAAAATATATCCCATACATTATAAATAAATGGAAATTGAAAATCCTATATTCAGTTAAACCGTAATAATAATAATAAAGCTTATCAACTCGTAGAGTCCATATATTTGCGAAACTGTCACCTAAAATGGCTTTTTAAGTCGCATTTATATCTATGGTTTTTGGATCCACGTCTTACGCGGTCAACTGTATTATAACGTAAAAATTGGCGGAAAGTAAAATCTTGTTATATCCCAGTCATCGATAGAGCAAATGCTTATTTACAGCGCCGTGAATCAGAAGCGAACGTTTCGCTAAAAGGATTTTGCTTTTCTGCGTTTTTTTTCGCAAGAAAAAAAGTATTAAATTGACTTAAGCATAATAGATATGCCTGTTTACTTCGTCGACAAATTCAGTAAATATTTGTTTGCGACGAATATATGCGAATATATTTCGAAAATGATTTAATAAATTTTTTGGAGTAAAAATCAATTAAAAGCGATTTCGTGTTTAACGTATAATTTTTCGAAAATTTGAAATTCAACGCTCAAAAATGAGTGCCGAAATGGCTTTGAAATTTCGAGAAATAAAATCATTTTTCATATTTCTACACTTAACGCAGTGTTCGCCAATTTGCTACCAGTTTTCTCCATTAGGATTAAAATGTCGTTACGGAACAAAACTAATCGCATTTTCGGAAAAGTATTACGCGAACAACAAAAGTATGCGCGAATGTCGTTATATGCAAATTAGATTACGAAACAGAATTCACTTTTTTTCCAAACGGAATACGGAATACAAAAAGAAATATTTAAAATGATATATAACATACGAAGAAATATATCCAAAAAATATTCGTAATAACAATTTTTCTAATATATTTCAACTGTAACTGATGGGTAAAAGTTTCGAAAATAAATAATCATTTTTAGGCTAAAAATGTAATCTTTTTTTGCGAATATAATAATATTATTAACATTTGTGTGCGTTTTTGGCGCAACAAGAATGAGAATGCATTCAAAAAAATATGAACTCATTTTAGACCGAAAAGAAGTAAAAATAAAATGTAAAGAATAATAAGATTGCATAAACGGAGTCATACAGTAAAATATGTGCGCCGTTTATATTTTAAATCCTAAGGGTTTAATGGGGGAAAAAATCTATGCTAAAATAAGTTCACCGTTCGCTCGATCATCGTATAGATAAATGCAAAACATAAGCATTAATAAAGAAGTGCTTTAAACCAAATAAACGGATTTTTTTTTCACGAAAGTTTTCTTTTGATTCTCATTACAATCGAGCGCTGAACAAATACGTTATTGAATTTGATTAAAATTTTATTTCCTTGAATACGAAAAAGAGAGTTTCTTTTCCATTTAAAAATAAAAACTTCTACATAGCGTTCCGAGACTGTTTAAAATTTCCTTAAAAACACGAATCACTTTCGAAACAAACAGCGAAACATTAAACAGCAAATATTGATTCATTCGTAAAATATAATTGTCATACCGAAGTACTTTACGGAAAATTTAATCAGCAGTTATTTTACCATTTTCTATGTTTGCATTCGCGCTCGCAATAAGAAAACACGGAAAAACAAATAAACGAAACGCTAAATAATCTCGCCGTGTATCGCGAAATTTATATTTGAATAAGAAGACACTATAATATTTGTTTTATTTTCTTACTTTTTCGTCTATAGAACGCAAAACGCGCACAAAATTATTCATAACGATAACCAAATTTATAAGATTATGCATATTTAAAAATTAAATGTAAACACTAAACGCTGCGCTAATAAATATGTATTTCGATAAAACATAAATAGAGACACAAAACGGATAACACGTACCACTTGGCTGAGCGGTGACAGCTTGCAAACACAGTATACGATTATCGGTACTGTCAGGCAACGTTAACGATATCACGAGAACCGATCCTAAACTGGTGCCGACCCATACGCTCGGTCCTGTGGTCGCATCTGTGAGAAAGCAATTCAAATCGCGTTAACATCGCTCATACTCGCGCACATATTTTTTCGATTTTCCAATTTTAATTATATTAGCGTTATATTGTTGTTTGTTTTGTCACTGAATTTTTAATCGTTGAATATTTATACATATATTACTCGTTTTAATTAATTTTCATGAATTATTAATGCGAAAGTTTTATTATTGAAAAACTAAAAAATGTAATTTCAATACAATATTGAATACAGTGTTGAATAAATGCGTTCTTTATTTAATTACTTTAAAACGCTATCAATGTTACGTAAAGATTACCCCAAAAAGATTCAATAAAGCGCTCACTCGGCTATTCTATTCATATAATTCAAATTAAACTGCATTTGTATTGAAATGAAGATAAATGCGAGTTTTGTTTTGTTCGCTTATGTCAGAACAAACACATGTTAAAGGAGAATAAAAGGCTCAGAATCGGCTGCGAATAAATCTAAAACGAAGTTATAAATGCAGAAATGAAATCTCTGTCTCAATCGTCTCAAAGGCACTGCACTGTTGTTAAACGAAATATATTCCGCAGCCGTAGAGAAACACGAAAAAGGTATAAACCGATTTCATGCTCGAAAATCGGTTATTTAAAAAACGGTTTTTACTAGTATTCAGTATAAAATTTTAATTGTTAAATATCGTGCGTTTTTTTTTTCATTTCATTTCATTCAACCAATAAAACTAACTATAAATTACAATTTCTTTTATTTAGGTAATGATTGAAACAAATAACAGTTTCAAATTTAAGTTAATTTGTAGCCAAATATATATATATATATATATCGATCAAATGTATTTATATAAAGGAAAAAAATCCAATCATTAACCGAAACTAAAAAAACAGCTCACGAGCAGCAGCGCTATCGGAATCATTTATATTGTTTCCCCAAAACCTAGTTAACTGAGTAAATAATAAAAAACAATCCCAACTGCAATAACCGAAAATATGATTAACTAATGCTACGGCAAGAAAAACTAAAAGCCATGTTTCATAACGTTCTCCGGGAGAACTTCTCCCACTACTATTTCGCTGATGATGTCGTGTGCGTGAGTGCGAGCGTGTGATGCAAAATCGATAGAAAATAAAACAAAGAACCAGAATGAGAAAAACGTGATAATCTTACCTGATTTCGTGCAATAAGTGTCGGCAAACGCGATGTACTGAACCGCTTCGATGGACACGTTCTCCAGCGACGACATGCTTGAGCTCCTCGATCGCGAGAACGAGCTGTCTATTTTATCTGTTAGATTTCGGGGTAAGGGTTGCGCAATACCGTGAGATACCGAGCAATCAAACGGAAAGCGAAACAAAAAAGAAGAGAGAAAGAGAGAGACACGGAATTATTTTTCATGTGAGAAATTAACATTTGCTTTTGTTTCTAAATAGGAGACAAATAAATAAATATATATTGTATATAACGACACGGTTACACACACATTCACATATATATATAGAGATAGATAAATAGATATACAGATAAATTGAGCAAATAGATATAGATTTATCGGCTTTGCGTTAATAAAAGCAAAAGCGAATCAACGGCAACGTAAAAGAAAAAAGGAATGGTAGAGATGGAGAAATAGAAGAAAAAATAAATAAAGACAATATAAAAGCCAACCGAAGCGAAATGAGAAGATGGTTTTTTTCGGATGAAATCGGAATGATATACAAAGTATATAAATGGAGAAATGATATTTCGAGGATAAGGAGTGGTGAATCGATAAAATTAGGCGAGTTTTTGATAACTTAAAATGGGATATTTTGAAGAGAATTTTAAAAAAACATGGATAATAAGAATTTTAAAACGGAAGACAAACCAAGCAAAAATCAGGTGGAAAATCGTAGCTAAAAAAGGGTGTTTGTTAAGCGTTTGAAAAGTGCTTATTAAGTTAAAATCTATAAACCAAATCCGAAATAAATTAAGCAAAAAAACTTATAGTCGAAAAACTCTATTTTCACCGAATAATATACCAAATGATAAAAATTCAAACACAACCGTAATATAGTGAGAAAAAAATAATAAACGCAAATTGATTCTCGGAAATAATAAGAAAATAACGAGAAACAACTAAAATAATAATAAAAAACAGACTACTAAGTAGATCTTAACTTAATAAGTTTGAGAGCGCGAGAAGAAAAGCAATATTATTTCGAAAAACAATTAAATTAATACGTACTTAATTTGATTACAAATTTAACTTATATACGATAAATAATACTACAGTTATATACGGTATAATAGACACACAGGCGGTGCAGACAACGAAACACACAAACATTAACAACAACAACAGCAACAATACAATTACATTACTCTACGATATAACGGATTGCGTAACAAACGAGTCACGAGACGTCAAAAACAAATGCGACCAAAATTAGATTTCACTTTTTTAAAAATTAAAAGTTTAAAAATCAATAAATTAGAGAATAAAGAATGAATGATAAAATTTTTTCGAAAATAAATTATTGTATGCAACAATTTATACAAAGATATATATATCGCACAAAACACGACAACAATTAAGAAAATTATTAATTAAATCATTTAAAAAAATTAAATTAATAAACATATCTGTGCAACAATACCAGGACAAAGTGGCTCACCATAGTGTTTGCGTGTGTGTATTATATGGATTAAGGAGAAAATGGTAATTACAAAATACTTCGTTCACTGTGCCATACATTACCACAAACGGTGTGTGTGTGTGAGCGTATATATAAATATATATATATACACGAGATTTCTTTTTATTTTAATTATTGAGTGAGTGTGTGCGCGAATAAAAATTAATCAGTGAGTTAAGAGGCAGATTAAATCAAGTGTGGATTAACTTTCCATCTATTGAATGACTATAGATATGGTTTTTCTACCATTACTACTACTACTACTAACAGTAAGCACTACCGTTGCCAAGTGAATACCAATTAAAGCAAACGCATAAATAGAAAAATTAAGCGAATATGTATATATTCCGAATTAAAAATACAGTTAATTAAAATAACGGAATTAGTGCAGCAAATAATCTTTTCGTGTTGTTTTTTTTCCTTTCTAAATACTACTGCGACTAATACTGTTTAGCTTTGACGCTTCAAGGCTTTAAGAATTAGTGTTTTAACGAAACAGAAAAAAAACTAAAAATCTAGAGCAACGAAACAAACGCAAAAAAAACTTTTCACATGCCATCGCACGATAGTGTTTTGTTTTAAATATTATGGGTACCGAAAAGAAGATAAGTGTTGTCACGAGAAAGCTATAAACGCTATCAAAATGATTAACGAGTATATAGATATATATATCGAGAGAAAAAAATAGATAAATAAGTTATCAGTTCTTTGGAGACAAACGCAAAAACAATATATACATTATAAATACTATGATAGAGAAAAAGCAAAAAAACTTATTATTCGTCATATAAAAAACAACGTATGATAAATGATTAGTAATTCGAGGTGAAGCCACCTGATCCTGTGCTGACACCGAGATTGTAACTGAGCAGCCCTTCGTCGGTCGAAGCCATGCTCTGTATTGTATGCATTTTTTGCAACTTTGAACGTGTACCTTGAGATCGCGACCGTTTCATTTCGGGTGTGACCTGTTTTTTAATGCCAGACGAACTGGGAGTAGCGGTCGACGCGTTTGGCAATGACGACGATTGCGGTTGTTGTTGCTGTTGTTGTTGTTGTTGCTGTTTACCTGTGGTTGGGCTCAGACACATACCATTAATCTAGTTATGGTATGCGCGCGTATGTATGTGTGTGATTGTGAGTGCAAAAAATAAGGTGATTTAATGATGAATGGGTTAAGTGTATGCGTGAACGCAATACAGATGAATCGTGCGTATATGTGTGAGTGTGTGCGATAGATGGGGAATGGGATGGAAGAAAGAAAGAGAAAAGAGAAATATATATAAGTATAATAGTTACCAATCTGTAATAAATTACACTTTGATTCTTTCGAGTTTGTCTGCTGAATGCCGCAGCACTGATGCGATTGCGGAGATGAAGGCTCGATCAGAAACCTGACATTCAACTGATATATCAATTATATATAGAAATTATTTATATTTTAGGCGAGTTTTTCTCTTTTTTTGTATATATTGATTTTCTAGGGTTAAACAATATTTTACATTAACGACTCGAAATGTGTTCCGAAGGTAATACGATATTCACGGCGATTTTAATTAAAATCGCTAAGTTTTTAGCAAAGAATTTCGAAAAGGATTAATGGGTGTAATAAAAGGAAGAAAAAAAACATAAATCCACGCAATTAAGACTCTCTCGCGAATATTTTAAGTGACGAACGCACTCGAAATTCATTAAATAAATTAAAATCACGCGTATTTAAAGTTGTTTCAGCGGCATTAATAAATTTGCAAAAATAATGCCCAAAACGGCGATAATGAACGCAAAAACAAATGGCTAATGGTTTAATCGCCACACACTTCAACGCACAAACAGAACGCAGAGAATATATGAAAACTACTTTTTAAGATAGAGAACGGTTAAGTAGTAGTAGTAGCGTTAAGAGTAATTACGCTGCCGATAATTAAAGATAATAGTTGCGAGAGAATTAATGCCGCGATAAAGGAAAAATAAACGATAAAAACATAAATTTAAATAAAGAAAACAAAAAAAACACAAAATAAAACTTACGAAAAATTCGCGTCATCACAGACTCATCCCTATCTCGCGACCTGAGATCATAGATCCGACATTTCTTCGCCGCCACCGAAGCACTCACAGCTGGTTTATTAATACTAATACTACTACTACTTTGACTATTATTACTTTGAACGGTTTTGGCATTAGTAGAGGTATTGCTATTAAGTCTGGCGAACAGCGGCTGATTGCCGTCGCACGTATCCGCAGTGCTGGGCGACGGCAACGCGCTATCATTATTGCTCTGCGGCTCATCGCCATCGCTGCTATCATCAGACGACGTTACTGTGCTGGCATTAGACGCAGTTATCGCTAACTTATCCTTTAACTGCAGGTTTAAGTGATCGGGCCTTTCGTTCTTAATATAAGACACACTGTAGCACTGGTTACTACTACTGCCGGTGTCATTAATTTCGACTTTATCGCAGTTGCTTGTTGTGCTTAATTGTTCGCTGATAATGGCATGCTTTACTGGCTCTTTTGTGTCTTTGGGTGCGGACGGTTTGCGTTTCGTACGCGGCGGTGCAACCGGAATGACAAAGTTGTCAAAATTCGGCGAGCATTGCGGCGATAGCGGGGTTGTTGGCACTGATGTGGCGCCGGTTTCTACCGGTTCTGGCGAATAACTTTCGTCATACTGCGTGCGTGTGTTTGCATCAATATATTTATATTAAATTTATGTATACATATATAATATATTTATAGCAATTTTTATTAAGTTTAGTGCAATCATCCGTTTAGTTGATTAGCGAGAGAGCGAGAGAAAGAGAAAATTATTAGCAATTTTAGAGATTAGTTTTCGAGGTTATTATAATACGGTGAGTGACTGACGTGAGTACGAGCTGGTGGCGTATGAGCGCCCGAATAATAACATTTTTATTACGTACGGAGATATTATTATTACCATAACTATTAGCAGTTATTATTGCAAAGCGAAAGATACCCGAAATACGATAATAGGCGCGCAGACAGAAATTAATGCGTTTTGATTATTATTATTAGTTTTGCAGACGTAAAACGCGAGAGCAGTAAATCATTTTAAGTTAATTAAAAAATTATATGATGAAATCTATGCATAAATTTTATACATTTTCCATTGCGCTCCATATGCCCGGCATTTAAATTTAATTAAAGCATTCGCAGAGAAAGAAAGAGAGAGTGAATATAATTAATGGAAAAATCCGTTTTCAATGCTCAACCCATTACTCGTTAAATGTTAGGCTGCGTTATCGCGATATTTCGATAGAACTGTAGTGAAAACTGCGACTGAATGGCTGCAGTGGTATTACCTGCTCAGAGGATGGAGACTTGCATCGATCGGCCGCATCGCCAGCATTGCCTCCGCCATCCACGTTATCTCTAGACGACGATGGCGTACCTGTTGAGGTAATGGCGGTTCGTTTGGCTGACGAGCGAACAATGCGCTGATAAGGATCGGCTGTACCTGTAAATCAGTATTAATGAGTCGGTATTGTTATTTGCGGCGATTGATTGGTTAAGCCGAACAATAGGGTTCTTTTTATTGAGGCGTGAGAATAATTTTCCCCTAACTTTTCATTTAATTAAACGGAGATATTTTGATAATTTTAATTAAAAATTTTTATACGCGACAAACAAATTCGTAAAAAATAAAAATTAATTAAAAAATTATGAAAAAATGGGTGGAATGAATATATATATATAGAAAAATAATAATAATAAACGAAACTCGACTATAGAAATAAAATTTAGTTGATTAAGAGAACCGAAAAAAATTAATAAAATAACTTAATGTTAGGGAAAAAATATAATACTGCTTTAATAGCGGTTTAATGCGAACGCGTAATAAATTCTTTTCGGATGGAAAAACATCGAACGCACACAACAAAATAAAAGATTTCTTTCGTTCGCGAAACGCATATAAATATATATGCGAAACGAAAATTATATATTTCGCGAAATAGTAATAACAAAAAATAATAATAATAACCGTTATTATTACGATTATATTCAATACTTAGAGCGCTTTAAGCGCGTTCGGAGTGCGCGATGAAAATCATAAAAATAATCATAAATAAAGAAAAATTACAATAAAATAAATGCGTGCGCGTATACATCAAAGAATTAACGGTAATATTATTCGTTAAAATATATATTCCAATATCCAAAACACTAACCATATAAATCAGGCGTCGAGACGTTAAGTACCGCACACTTCTGTATCGTATCAATTATGATGAGCCCATTTTCGCATCCGTACGCAACACTGTAGACGACGAACCATAACGAGAATCGAGAGAAAACAGATATCGATAAATGAAAAAAGTGTTAAGTCGAATGAGAAATGGAAAACCGAGCGATTAAGAAATATTAGGAAAGCAAAAAGAAAAGAAACAAAAACGCAACGAAAAGCAGATATTTTTACCGATAGGGGAATAAAATAAAAATAAATACGAAACGAAAGCGCAAAAATGTGCATACACTTCGAAAATGATAATTCCGCCAACGATTCTAAGCTATTATAGCGGAACGGAAATCGAAAACAAGTGCGAAAAACGAGAAGAGAAATAGAGTAACGAAAAAAAACACATTTGATTTACAGATTGGCGGCAGAGTTGACACATAGCGCAGTGATCCGATACGGCGGTGTTGTGCGATCGATATAAGGGCTAAGGCACACCAATTCCGGCTGAAACCCGGGCGCTCGCCTGTGATGCCCCGATTTGGCTTGCAATAAGTAATACCCAGAGCTATTACTGGTGGCGCCGCCAACGATACTGCTGTCGTGCAACGCTGTCTCGTTTGCGAGATACGTGTATCCAACCGCTGGCAATACTTCCGATTCGTTGGATTCGTGATCCGATTCGCAGTCGTAATTCATCGCGATTTCGATTACCTTTGCAAAAATGCAATATAGATATATAATCAACAATAGCATATAAATTTATATATATTTTATATATATATGGCTATAGTAATAGCATTTTTTTATTGCGCCGTTAAATGTCATGTTTTTTATGGTTTCTGTTGTGGTATTCGAGAATAAAAGATAAAACAATGTTTTTTACGGTGCATATACGTTAGATAAGTATCTAATGGATAATTATGCACATATTTTGCATTTTCTGATCTATAGAGACACTAAATTAGTGAAATTTGCGCGTTCGTAGGCGTATATGTTAATAAAAAAAATGATGAAAAAGTTAATCATGGAATGGGAAAATTAAAAAATAAACCAATTTTCGTGTTCACGCATATGTAAGTTATGAATGGGGACATTTGACATATAGTTTATGAAACACAGATATTTTTATACGCTAAATCTGATGACGCCTCGGATAATTGAAAAACAAAATAAGAACGAAAATCTGATTATAAACATAATATATAATTTAAGGTAACGCAGAGTATAGTTAAATAGATGAATGAATTGAATTTTTATTACGGACCGAGATTTTTCAAAATCATTTAAAATTACCGTAAATAATGCGATTTCGCCCACAAAAAAACATCAATCATATCGAAAATAATACAAACGGTAGATTAAAAAACAATTAACTGAATAAATCATTCAACATTAGGAACATAACTGGTTATTTAAAGGTCTAAAACCGTTGCGAAACCGCTTTAATGTATACAATAAAAAAAAGCTGACGCAAAACAAAAGTTAAAAAAACGAAAAAATTTCGAATTCATCTCACAATAAAGCTATACATCATTACATGATTAGACTGTTGGAACGTAGTAGTAGTAGTGGTGGCCATTTGTGACCGATTCCCTCGTATAAATTCCCCTGTGTGTAGCATATGGGTCTGATTAATTTATAGAAAAATTTCAGCCGTCACAGCCGTAACTATATATTACATAATAATACAATTTATAACGTATATATAAATGTGCGCAAAATTCCGTATACACTCATCTCATTGTGGCTCTAACTTGTGTAATGGTTGTGCGTGTGAGTGAGTGAGTGTGCGATGTTTGGACATAAAATATTAAGACCCGACCATTGAGAGTATAAATAATAAAAACCGCCGCAATTATGAACCCAAAAAAATATTTGTTTTGATGCAAACGATAGCAAAATATCGTTTTGTTTATTATTTTATTTTATTCGTTTTTCTGTGATATTTTTAGTTAAGATTTTTTTCCCGAGATTTTGATTTTGTTCTTCTTGTTGGCATTCAACTCCATTCGCACTCTAATCGTTAAGTTAATATTATTTAGTGCAACAACGCAGTGTGCGTGCGTATGTGTGCGAACTCTTTGATTTAAAGGAGTAATCGTAATACCAATACTTGGTAAATCAGGAATTGTTTAGCGAACGAACGCGCGCCTCAAACTTAATAATTCTTGACGCGAATGTTAGGCATAGCGTTGGGTATTAATAAGGCATATAAATAAAAATAAATAAAATTGAGAAAAGCAAGAGAGAGTGAGCGTAGTAGTGATGATAATCTAGAAATAACTAAATACGGTTTGAACTTATCAATTGAGTTCTTCGCTAGAGATCGAAATTATAACTCCAACTCCATTGGAATGGAAATGGGGTTAAGAAAATAAGCTTAAAAATAATGGAGTTGGAGTAAATATTTTAAATTTAATTGGGAAAGGAGTGGAGTTGGAGTTAGTTTTAAAAGTTATTGGTTGGTTGGAGTCATCAGTATTTTTAATGGAGTTGGATGAAAAAACTAGATGTGTAATGGAAATTTTATTTTCAACTTAAAAATATTCCATAATGAACAAATATTTTTAATATATAAAAAATAATTACTTTTAAAAAAGAGAAATCAACAATTTATAAAGTTAATCGATAGCTTGATTGAAATAAATATAATTAGTGTTGGAGTTGGAATGGAGTTGGAATAAGACAATAATAGAGCTAATTGGAGTTGAAGTACAAAATTAATTTTGGAGTGGAGCTATTGAGGGGTTGGAATCGGTTTTATATTTTTTGTGGAGTTGGTGTGAACTCTTAATGGAGTTGGTTGGAGTTGGAGCAAATATTTTTGTAAACTTCCATATCTATTCTTCGCTTCTTTTTATTATAACAATATTCCGATCAATAGTTATAAGATTTAAGATTTCAATGGATTTATTTATACGTTTTCAAAGTTTGGGAAACAATCATTAAAACACGTTTTCCAATAAATAATGCGCGACTCAATCATATCCGAAGAATTGCGTACATAAATCTTTAAATGTAAATAACGTTATATTCAAATTCTACCGAACGATTTAGGCATTATTAATAAATACGAATACGCGATAATATTTCGGGATATATACTATCAAAACAATAATCGAATAAAAATTTATATTTAATAATAAAAGCACACATATAATTCGATGTCTAGACGAAAATCTTTTCGAAAAAAAACTAACGCACAACAGTAACGCTAATGATAGCGAAAAACCAGTGCATAACAATTACTGGCGAAAAATCAATAATATTCAGAATCACAACACACATACACACAGCAGTACAATATATAAATAACGGCATTATATCGCGACAAATCTTCCGATTATATCATTACCGTTAAAAGTCTAGTTTTATCAAATCAATCTTTTAGGGAAATTGAAAAAATCTTCTATTCGTTTCACGAAAAATTAATACAAAAATCGTTGATTAAGAACGTTATTGTTTTTGCGTAATTATGTAACCATTTGTTTCTAACAATTTTTCCTAATCTTTTACGATCTTTTGTTGTCAATTAATTTTTCGCGCAAAATAAAAATCGATCAAATTTAATTAAAAATTTTATTTTTCGTTTAATTTTCGAAATTTGGCTCATTTGCTCAGCTATGCATAAATTAAAAAAATTGTTTGCTCTCACGCCAACGTAAGCTCACTCTCTCTCTCTCACTAGCAAACACGTAACAACTACTGAGTTATAGATAATGGCAACCATCGACTTACGAAAAATTGTTACATACATTTGAATTAAACAACGATTACAAAGTCCTTTTACTTTATCGGATGCCATAAACAACAGACGAAAAAGCGGCCATTAAACGCGAAACGCACGAATCATAGCGGAGCGCACATAAAAAACAATTGCGGGCAATAATATTTAATACCATTTTTCCGCTATTATTATTAGTTTTAAAGTTTTTTGCGCGTTACTACCACTCCATAAATTATTTATAATCATATCTGTAAGAGCGTATAACATTTCGAAACGTAAAATAATACACTTATATAAGTGCTCGCAAAGCCAGAGATTAAATCGGCGTTTCAAGTGGCCTATCGTTTATTTTTCGACATATTTTCAAAAACCAGATTACCGTATATATAATTTTTTTTCAAAAAAAAAAATAACAATGACAACCATTTCTGTAAAACTAACCAATAATGAGAGGCTTTGTTGTCATCGCTATGTACCGATGTTTTACAGTGTTATTAGTTCTTGTAAGTGCATATGTAGACAGTTAAGTATACTTATATTGATTCAAATTTTGTCGTTTCATTTCGCAATACCGTCTCAGCGGGGAATTATACGCAATCCGTGAGAAGTGCTCTTTTATAATATAAATTATTGCACTGGATTTTCGTTTATCGCAATTATAAGATTACGAAAAGTTTTATAATTCCTTGTTCTTGAAAATTTAGAATATTATTGCACTGAAAACCCCGTGAAAAAGAAGATTTAAATATTTTTGAACACTAAACTCAAAAAAATAAATAATTTTGAAAAAAAAAATTTAAAAGACAAATTTGAAATTCAAAACTAGTTTCCGATTAATATCCGCGATTAAGAAAGCGCATATTTTTCCCGTTACACGTATGAATCTTAAAATAATCTCCGTAATCAATCCATCCAACCATTCTGTAGGTGGAAAAGCAATCTAATTTTAATGAAAAACGTGGAGACGAGTGTGGGACTAAAAACGACAAACAATCAAAAGTAGTATCGAAATACGTCAACAGAATAGCGTTGAAGATAGAAAAATACCGAAAAGGCTATTATTTCAAATCAAAAACAAATAAATAAAATGAGATTAAAAACAGGGGGAAATGTGTGAACCGATGGGAAAACGAAATTAAATCAACGTATCCAATGGTTTCGTTGACAAAAATGTTCGTTTAGATCTATAAAACGAAATCTTATGATATCACGCAAAATTCTATCGCTAAATATCATTAAATAAATCAATCAAATATGAATCAATTTTTCAGTAACGATTTCGAAAAAAAATCATCAAATCCCACACAAAAAAGAAACCGAATTATTTGGAAGAATGAAAGATATCGCTCCCTTAACACTATCTGCTCATTAAATTATTTACGATCCCAATAAAACACAAAGTTTATGGATAATTACATAGTAAACAAGAGAATCAATCATACGCTGAATGGGCTTTGCTTTGCGCTAATATTTCCATGCGATTAGCGCTTATAAAAATATAAGAAAACGCGAAATATATCCCATTTATTTTTGAATAATCCAATTATTATAGATTTTCTTTGCGCGCAGTAAAAACATTTGCATAATAATATCCAAAAAATGAATATTTATTACATCGATTTATATTAGCATCATTAATTGATAGCAGTGTATCTGAAATTTAGTGAAAGACGCGTACTATTCTGATAATAAAAAATCGAGATAACGAAGAAGAAAACTTTTTTTACTTGAAAAAAACTACATAATACTAATGGCTAATGTGTTTAAAGACATTTTTTCCTGATTACATTAAGGCCTTTGTTAACTAAAGAGAAAAAAATCACGTCACACGCTATGCATTTATGATATTATTTAAAGAATTTTCCAAAAGAAAGTAAATTAAATTAAGCTCTTTTTTTCGGAGTGAAAAAAGAATGACGCGATATGATGATGACATTTATCCGATAAATTAACGGTTAAAACGAAAAAGCAAAAAAAAAACGGTTAGAAAGAAACTGCGAAAAAAGTTTTTCGAGCATAACAAAGCGATAAGTTTATATAGAAAAAAATTTAACTTTATAATAATAACGGCGAATATTCTTCGCGTTCGTGAGTGGAAAAAAATTTCTGATAATACGCAAAAAAAATATTTCTAAAAGATTTTCAAAACTAAGAGAAAAAACAGTATATTCACGCATACCAGCAGCAAAAAAAACTTGCGATCGAATGCCCGCATTTCAATACAGTATTATTATTTACATGCATACCGATGTTGATTCGCGGCGCTAAACGAAAATTTTCTTATTATTTTTTGGAGCTCTTAGCAACACCTTAGCGATCCATCTCCGAATCATTTACAAAATCTCTCTCTCTCTCTCTCTCTCTCTCTCTCTCTCTCTCTCTCTCTCTCTCCGAAAAAATGTTTGAAAACACTTTATTTATTTTTTTTACAGAAAATACAGTGTCGAACAGAATACAAAGTATATGTAAGTTAGAGAGAGCTCGATATTATTAATAATATCGGGAAAACACGTTTCACTTTTAATAAAAACACTTTTCGTTTCAATGAAAAAATGATTTGTTTCACGGATGGGAAACAAAAAACAAGGTATTATGGAATTTAAATCCAAGTAGTATTTCTATTATTTTTCGGTAGGCTTCAAACTTTAAGGGTTGGAAATAATACAAAATAACGTTACGCTTGATAATAAATCGCGAGATATAAAAGCGAATAAAACTCGAAATAAAGCACCTCTTAATCGAGATTTATCCTATTCATTTGGGTTAATATTTCATGAATAAATTGCGTTCGCAAAGCGTACGCAAAAATTGCCATTAAAACCATAAATTTACAAATAAATAACCGGAAAAAATATCTATTAGCAACAAAGCAGCGGGTAAATTATTTTCGATCGCTATCCGTATGTGATCGCTAAGAAAAGGTAAGCATAAATCAGCATTATTGAGCCATTAATTTTTATCCCACAGAAAAAAAATTTTTGTTTATGTCTACATGTTAACCCAAAAAAATCTCTCAAATCTGGCTATTAAGCAAAAAATATATATAAAGTAAACGCGAGCAATACTTTTTCGAAGATATATTATGTAATAAACTCATTATTTAATTTAACAGACTTTATTAATATAAGTTAATCGAATTTTAAAACAATGAGCATATTAAAAGACCGACAGACGTACTCGAATCCAAAAGTTCAACTTTGTCCACTCAAACTGAGCATAAATATATCAAAAATATATTATTGTTTCTCATGCGGACATTTTAAACAAATTTGCGTTTTTCAAAAATATTAATATATATAGTTATCGAACCAAACGAAAAGAATAAGCATTAAATGCAATTAAACCAGACTTCCTATTAGACCTGCCAGACGTCCAGTTTTGGGCTGGATTGTCCAGATATATGATATGTTTGACAATGAAAATATTATATGTTCATTAAGAAATATTTATTGTCCAGTTTTTTAAAATGATTTTTAAGTACAATTCCAGCTTTAACTTAAAATTATATGGCAGGTCTACTTCCTATTTAGATTAATATATATTATTAATATTTATTAAAGGTGCTATAGGTTTGGTTTATAATGGTTTAAACCGTTAATTTTTGTTTTGGCTTGATTCGGTTGAACTTTTTTAAGTAAAAAACTATTAAACTATTTTCAAACCAATAGCGAGTATTTAAAATATTTATAATAATTTTTACATTTAAAATAACCAAATGTTTTATATCTTCTCCATAAAATTTCATATATTTTTAAAATATGCTATAATATGTTTTATTTAAGAAACTTACGAAAATTCTATTTTAAAAATTACATGGTATATAATAGTGATTGAAAATATTTAAGATTTCAATTCCATTACCGGCAAAATCAAAATTATAAACTCCATTACCGTTCCATTACCGTGAGTATTTTCAATTCCACTACCGT
>JAQGAW010000805.1:0-24020 GCA_034698025.1 Phthiracarus crinitus
CTGATCTCTACCCTTCAGATCCTGAGCGCAGAGCTGTTGTCGATCGTATGCTTAACTTCGATATCGGATCTTTTTCTCCGGCAGTTCGACAGGCATTGGTATGAGACTAAGCAAGTTAAACAATCTTTACATAATATGGGATTAATATGACATCATTTTAAAAGGTTGTAAAGTTAGTGTTTGGAAAGACACCGGAAGAAGACAAAGTAATAGCTCTTAAGAATAGTTTAAGTCTTTTGAACACATTTATTGGCGATAATAAATATGTTGCCGGAAATAACTTGTCAATACTAGCAATTACGCCTATTTTTAAATTTGCAAACTTTGATTTAACCGATTATTCACGATTTACTGAATGGTATGAAAGACTAGAGAATGAATTGCCTTATTATGAAGAATTACAAGGAAAATTTATCGAAATAATGCCATCAAGATTCGAAGAAATTCGCTCGAATCCCGAACAGATGGCTAATATTTCGACTAAAATGTAATAAATGAAATATATATTACAATGAAACGCATTTATAAATATTAAAATAGACTTTATAATATCAAAATAATAATACGTTAAAATAATCGCATGGATAAAGTAATAAACCATTTTTTATTGATAAAATAAAGCTTAAACACCTATAAGTAAATTATTTGTGACAACTTTTTTAATATTTAATATTGATTTCTAATTAGAAATTAATAAAATTTTCTTAATTTCTTTAATTGACATTTATTAATATTTTGCAAAAATAAGTAATAAAATGCAAATAATTTTATATCAATTTAAAGCCATAAATTGCTTTAAAAAGCACTAAAATAGAATTAATAATAGCATTTTAATGTTTTTAATTTCAACTCTGGCTTTGCTTATAATGTTTACTTTAAACTAAAGCTTCCGGCTGTTTGAAAATTCTCAAACCGGACCGAACCGCAAAAATAAGTTTCAAACCATAGCGCTAAGAATTCATGCATAAATATTATAACCATTTTCTATCCATTTATCAATTCTGTACAATTACCCTAATAACCCAACAATATCCCGCACCCAATAATTTAGGCAAAAAATAATTTTATTTCTTGTATAACCCGCACTCATTCTATAGCCCGCACTTCTTTTATAACTCGCATATATAAAGTATGACAAATATTCAAGCCTGAAATATTGTTTATACCGTACCAATGAAAATAACGTGTATCGTGTAAATAAATTGAATTTTTTATAAATTTTAATTATAAAGTTACAACTTGTGCCAAAATGTTCAAATTAAGGGCATCATAAACAGCGAAATTCAAATTTTATGTCTTGCACTTTATGTGAAACTAAATAAAATACTTTTAGAAAAACTTTATCGTGTATAGCCCGCACTCCATGCATAGCCCGCACACTCAAATTTTTGATAAAATTGAGTATTTATTGTATTATCCGCGGGCTATTGTTGGGTAATTAGGGTAATTATAAGAATAATAAACCACAAAATTCTATTAAGCTTGCACATTATTAATACAGAATATAAATTTTGAAGAAAAAAACTTATTTAATATTATAATCAAATTATTACAATAAAATTTCTTTTTATATCGTTAATTTATCTATATCATATATATAAATCTCATAATTTGTTTGTTTGTCTGTTTGTCTGTCCCTTTATAGGCTCCTCCCCTGGAGGCCCCACCCACTCGACTCCTATATCAATAGGTCCAGCTCAATGAGTCTAGGAAAATTGGAGGGGTATGGAGTGGGTGGCCCTACCCTAGGGGGGTTTAGGTGGGAAAAAAATTTTATATTGGGGTCAGAGTAGGGTCATATTGGGTCATGGTAGGGTCAGGGTTGGTTCAAAGGGTCGGGTAGTGGGTCGGGTTGGGTAGGGTGCGGTGAATAGGGTGGGTTAGTGTGGAATAGGGTGGGATAAGGTGGAGTGGGATAAGATGGGGTAGGGTGGGATAGTGTGGGGTGGGTTTGGGTTGGTCGGGGAGGGTTGGGGTTGGTCGGGGTGGGATGGGGTTGGCCTGGGTGGGGTGGGGGTTGGTAGGGTTGGGGTGGGGGTTGGTAGGGTTGGGGTGGGGGTTGGTAGGGGTGGGGTGGGGGTTGGTAGGGGTGGGGTGGGGGTGGTAGGGGTGGGGTGATGTGGATAGAATGGAGTGGGGTTTTATAGGGTGGGGTGGGGTGGTGTGGGGTGGGATAGGGTAGGGTGGGGTGGGGTGTGATAGGGTGGGGTGGGGTGTGATAGGGTGGGGTGGGGTGGGATAGGGTGGGGTGTGGTGGGATAGGGTGGGGTGTGGTGGGATAGGGTGGGGTGTGGTGGGATAGGGTGGGGTGTGGTGGGATAGGGTGGTGTGGGGTGGGATATGGTGGGATAGGGTGGGTGGGGTGGGGTGAGATAGGGTGGGATAATGTGGGATATTGTGGGATATTGTGGGATATTGTAGGATAGGGTGGGATATTGTGGGATAGGTTGGGATATTGTGTGATAGGGTGGGATATTGTGTGATAGAATGGGATATTGTGGGATGGGTTGGGATAGGATGGGATGTGTTGGGATAGGGTGGGATGGGTTGGAATAGGGTGTGAAGTGTTGGAATAGGGTGTGAAGTGTTGGAATAGGGTGGGATTGGGTGGAGTTGGATATGATGTGGTGGGGTGGGATTGGTCTTGGAGGGTTGGGGTCGGTCGGGGTGGGTCAGGGTTGTTTGGTGTTGGTCTGGGTGTTTTGGGATTATTTTTTAGTTATTGGGTTAAGGGACGGATGTTCGCATTTCAAACCATTTTATCCCGACGAAGTCGGGCTTAAACTCTAGTTTGTATTAAAGTTGAAGTTTGAGCCGTTAAATGACTATTAGTTTTTTATTAAACAATGACTAAGCTTATAATAAATTAGTATTAATAAGCTAAGCTTCAAACTTTAGATTCAGCTTAAACCATTGAGTTTGAGTTCAGTTTATTAGATTATATTGAGCTTTGATCCTATGATGCATTAATATTTTAGAGAACAATCTATTCAACAAAAATATTTATCTTTCTATAATTATTGTTTGCTTTTTTGATTTAAACTGCTTTTATTTGTGATATAAGCTGCCAGGGATTAGAGAATAGGTATACTAGAAATATTTCCCATTAAGTTATGGTGTCTTAACTCTATAAACCTTTAAATTCGAGTTTATGCATAATTTTTAATTGTTTATATAAAGGTACCTTAGACTTGTTTGAAAGTGTCCACTGTTTGCTCTATTGATCACATTCTAGTAGATGTATCGGGATTTACGAGCTAAAGCTCAGATCTTATAATCGGAAATATGAATTCTATAGAAAAGTTTAGTTGATTTGTGTTGAAATAATTATTCTACATTATAACATTTTTTAAATAGTGGACCAAAACGGCAAAATGGTATGCTATTATCTTTTTATTTGCATACAACTAAGTTTAGTCTTTATGTTATTACTAAATATAAAATTTTTCCTTCAGATATTTGAACCAATTTTTTTGATAATTATCTACTCTTAAATTGCTGCCAGATATACCGGTCTATGTCATCTACCTTTTCAAAAATGAGCCTTAAAATTACTTCTTTTAAAATTTCAAAATAAAAAATTGATCCAAAATACTTTTTTCTAAATTTCTTGGTTGAATCGATATTTGCGCAAAATCTTGACTTGTCTTTGTATTAGAAATAATACTTTCAATTGTTATGACACTTTATTAATTTATTCTTCACAACTATTAAATTTAAAGTTTAAATTAAATTTTAAATTCAAGATTTTTTTACAAATATTTTGCAACTATACATATACTGTATAATATTTGCACACAATTGCTTACTATGTTTTCAATTCAGTATAAGATAAATATCTTAAATTTATTCATCACTTATTTTCCATTTCATTTATCACACATCAATTTACATATGTTTAACAACTTTATAGAATATTAAAAACGTTTGTAACCTTATAATAACAAAGAATTGGTATATTCATATGCATATTCTATATCTATAACCTCCGATCATGAGGATTGTACTCAATATCGATGCTTTTTAGCGTATATAAAGTCGATCACTGGTCACTGAATTGTGCAACTGTTCCAATCAAAATAAAACTTAATGCCAACTATAATCATAACGGATGTGCAATATAGAAAAATCTGTGCACTCTTTACTTTTAATCTGTCACTGATGTTTAATTTACACTCATGTCAAGGAATTTATTGTTTAACGTTCGCGTGAATGTGACATAAACAGCGTTTTGTCATTTTTTCGCTTTTATTTTACACGACATGTATTACTGTGTAGATATTAACTAAAGCTTCCGGCGGTTTGTAAAATCTCAAACCGCAACCGCAAAATAATATTAGATTTGAAACCGCAACCGCAAAATTACGTACTTAAGCTTCGATTGGTTTGTAAATTCTCAAACCGCAACCGCACAATAATTTTAGATTTCAAACCGCAACCGCAAAATCGGAAGCTTTAATATTAACTTCTAATTTTCTGTGATAATGGCTTTTATCATTTTTCATTTACACATATGTTTCTGACATTTAAAAGCTATGAAAATATTTTAGAAAATTATTATTAGATGTGTATCAATAAGATTAACAGTATTAAGAAATATATTTCCCAAAAATATCTTCAATACACAACTAAAATATTTTAATTATGAAATATCTACAATTACGGAATACTGTATTGCCGTATTTAATGTTAAAGATTCTGCTTTTAACTAACAATAACAGATTATTAAGTTTAGTGAATGCATTCTTCAATAACGAGTTACAAAAATAAATATTAAAATTACGCTATGAATAGATCTGTTGAGCTATAAAATGATAACATTTTTAAATAGTTAAGAAACATGTTTATTCGAGCGAACGAATCCGATTCTCAATAATCCTTATCCTATATATATTTCCATTCCATTTTGACATTTTCCTTCATTATCAGTCATTTTCGAGTTAACATATGTCTATTTTTTCTAATTGTTATGAATTCTTGACTTTGAAAGTGATAAAAATAAAGGAATTTATTATTACTGTGAATGCTATTTATTTTAAGATAAAAAGTATGATGAATTTTTGTTATCAAATACATTAATCAATAATTAACACGAATTTGAGTTTAATAATAATCATCGTTAAAGTAACCAAGCAATCAATAGTAAACTATAATTTTAACTAATTATTATTTAATATCAGTATTATTTATACTTTTACCAAATTCGTGCTAAAAGTGTTATATAATTTATCGATTATATAATTTTTGTATTACATATTTTTCTATGTCACACACATTAGGAATATATATATATATACAGTATGAATATATGAAAATTGTTTTGTTAGCTTAACCATTCATTTGTTTAGTATCAAATATAAGTATCCCGTAAATGTAACTTTAAAAACGGGTCACTTTGAACAGATTTAAATGCAATAATAAAAGTGAATATAACCCAACATAACTGTTGCCTAAGATATAAACAAGGAATCGTTAAATGCATTACTTTCATAATTGAAAAGTTGGTGACACAAAAGAACCGGTTGATTGATATTTATCTTTCCTGTGAAGTTATTGCGCTTATCGAATAGAAAATTACATTAGAAATTATGTTTATTTACTGTATTGTTGCTTATAATTCAAATCTAAGTTAAATGACAGAATAAAGGAACAGGAATATCATGTTTATTTAATAAATATGATATATATTAGGTTAGTAACATTGATATGCTTTATATCAACGTATAAAAAGATTAATATTTAAGTTCAATATCATAAATTATTTGATTGTAGCATCAAAATTAAGTGTATCTGTTATTAGCAGGGCTTAAATGCTATATTATTGGCGACCAGTGGCGTAATAGCATAAACAGCACGGAATGCAATACGTGAGTCAATTATCGCTAGATTTATACCTATTCTACTATTTATTTTGATGTTTCTTTTTTTGCATAATAAATAAATATTAAGCTAATAAATGGTTTAAGCTAAATACAGTGAAATACAGTGTGAGTTCATTTTTCTCTAATTAATCATATGATTATTTAGTCTATATTTTATTACACACTGCCATACTTTTTCCGTACCATATTATCAATTCTATTATCATCGAGTTTTAAGCTCGAGATTTAATATTTTGCTTTTGTCGAAATTTTACTTATATCTATCTTAAAATGACGTCTGATGTTTAAAAGATTATTCAATTAAGCCGATTTGCCATTTCGTCTCTTAATTTCTTTAATAATTATCAAAACAGCACTCATTATTGATGAGTGAGGATAAGTGATCCCAAAAACAGTAATTTAGCAAATAATTAATAATTATGAAAATTTTAACTGTGAATGCAATGTTTTCACTGCGAATTAAATTATAATTTTTAAATGCTTTCGTGTGTTTTGTTTGAATAAATTATTGAATAATTTATTTCAGTCGCCAGTTATTACATAATAAATAAATATGGATAAACCAAAATTTAGACCACCTTCTCTTTCGTTAGTGACTGTCACATCACTTTTTGAGGTAAAATTTGTAATTTAAAGTATTTCCTATTAAAATATTGTGTACTAATGTTCTTCATTTTTGAATTTTTAAATACAGTAAATGCCCATTATTGAAACATTTTTAATTCTAGCTATTTTACGAAACTAGAACTAAAGAGTAATTTATAGAATTTATAACAATTAATTTTATAACATAATTCGTAATATTTAATAAATTATTTACCGAATTTTTATTGAAACATTGATAATTTTTTGAAAACTAATAAAAAGTTTTAAGAGGATTATGAAATAAAATAACTTTTATAACGAACTAAATCTGATATATCTTTCTGTGCATAAAGAAAAATTTATAAAACACATTGTTAGACAAACAAGTCATATAAATCTGTTTACGGATGTGTTTTTAAAGAATAACGTAAAATTAAACATAAATATTTATAAGACAATAAATAAAAAGCAAAAAACTTTCTTGGAATTCTGTTTATTCTTGAGTCTCCGTCTTATTTACTCCATTCATATAATTGAATAAAAAATAATTATTATTTTGTTATGGCCTATAAAATATAGTTGGGTTATTAAATATAAATTTATATGCATTTAGATGTATTATTTTTGCCAACAATAAGTAATAAACGTTAAGATGTTAGAAAAATGAAATAAATAACTATATTATCAAAACATGTAATGCAGATTTTTTGAAAAATATATTAAAGTAACTTTTACTGTACTGAATTTATTTTAATATACATATGTAGACTATGTGTTGAATAATAAATTAACAATCAAATCAACAGGACATAATATTTCTAAAAGTTTAAACACTTGTTGAGTGCTTAACGCTCTTTTGGTGAATCAATTTTAGATAAATCGTTATTTATTTTCAAATATGGTTTTCCAGCAATATTTAACTCCAAAATCAAATCGGTTTAACAGAAGAAGTGTTAGTGTGCCTCATATATTAGATATTTATAAATTACGAAAAAATTCATGTCATGTATGTAAAATCATAATTCTTTAATCGTTGAAATCATGAAAATGGACTTTTTGATACATAGTATTACTAAATTTATGAAAAATGTTTAAATTTATCGTCCACTCATAGGATTAATAATACATTCATATCTCAAACACTACGATTCTATGGTTAAAACTTTAAGTTTTCATCAATAGAAGTGATGATATTCTTAAATTTTTAGATTATTGTGTGTGTGTGTGTGAGAGTGAGTGAGTGAATGAATGAATGAATGAATGAGTGAGTGAGAGAGTGAGAGAGAGAGAGAGAGAGAGAGAGAGAATAACAGCGGTGCAAATCCATATCAAAAATTCCATTGTTGTACTATCATTGTCTACATTTTTGTTTTTTAAATATTTTTCTTGATATTTGGTGGTATTTGGAAGCTTCTGTTTCATTGGAACTATTTTTTGTTGTTTAGTATTGAAAGGTTTCAAGCATTACTTATTTTAAGAAACCATTACTACGGGATAAGCAATTTTATTGAAAGCTAATATATCTTTAAAAGTGATTGCTTTCAGAGTTCTTTGTTTTTTAGAAATGATAAATTTCTTTTTATTTGATACCCTCTTGCGATCAAAATCAGTTTATATTTAAATTTTGATTTATCGATGGTATCATAATTTGAAATAACCTATTATTAATTTTTCTAACAAAATATTATATAGTATAGATAAAACTTTATTTAAACTTTATATAGTAATTTAAAATCAGTGCATTCCTTTATTTAAATATACTATATAAAAACATTTTTATATGTGGGTTTTCTACACTCAAATATTTTTAATCATTTAACATTTAAATAGTTATTACTTCATTAACACTAACTTCTTAAAATGATTTAAAATTATTTTTGGGTTGTATATACACCCTATCATATTCCCGCCTTTGAAACTGCCTGCTGTTGTATAATCTAAAAGACATAAGCTATAAAATTTAGCTTATTTTTCAAATAGTGAGCATAATTCATTTAATTAATTCATTTAATCTTTATTTAATAAAATCAGACATTTTATGCATTAAAATTATTTATTAAGTTCAATCAAACATCAAATAAAATATTTCTTATCTTAAAGAATTAACTGCAAACGTTTACCAACAAAATAGATAAGAATTATAGACTAAGATAAATAATTTAATTTCATTCTAATATTTTTCATTAAATTATCTCCGATTTATAATTTTATTAAAACATTCACATCCTATTTGTATTGTCACAGATATTGAAAATATATAACTATGTTGTAATAAATAACCACTCGATTAAATTGTCGGTAACTATAGCTGTAATTGTCTGTTTGAACTATATTTAGTTAATGGCATAATTATTTAAAAAGAAACATTGAGCTTAGTGGTGAAAAGTCACGAATTATTTCAATAATTAGCATAATTATAATGCAGATTACAAGTTATAAAATAATTATTGCTTTTTATCAAACAAACAATTCATTGGAAGGCATAGTGTCGTAAATGTTTAATTCAATTGCGGCTTAAGTACATTATTGAGGCAATAAATTAAATGAAATACACACATGTATCTCACATGAATCGAATCAATTATATCTAATTATATCAAAATAAAATAATTTAAGTTTGGCAATGTTTGGTAAATAAAAAATTCATTTTTAGTTCAGATGTTTTAGATTTTATTGAAAAATTTCGGTATAAAAGTTGCGTGACGTTAAATTTTTATTAATTCTGTTATATTAGTTCCTCAGAAGTTGTCAAAAAATTCTAAAAATTTTAATATCGTTTCCTCAAAAATGTCAATAATCGTGTCAACTATATGTTCATATTGAGTATTTTAATTTATGTCCGAATATTTCCTATTTTACTGTAATCTCCTTTTTTATATTCTTTGTATTTAATTCTTAATTTCTCCAACTTTGACATTGCGTGCATATCTTTATTGTTGCGTGTATTGTTGTGAATTAATGGATAGTTTAATAAAATTATTTAAGGTATATTAAGATATATTCTTATATTTTAAAATTCATAAGAATCTATTTGTTTCAGGAAAAAGATAGAGTATTTGGAGCTCAAAATGGACAGCAAAGAAACCCCAGATTAAGCATTTCGAATATCAGTAATTTAGCCAATTTTTACATAAACGAAGGATTAGAAACGATTAATGAGAATGGTTTGGGCAAATCTATGCCCACAATAATTATCGATCATCACATATCAGATCCAGATATTGGTCAAAATTTAGATGCATCTAAACTCGAGTCAATCGCGCAAACAGATCACAGCTCAGAAAATAACACACATTTCGAACCACATTTGGATACGAAAGAATCATCAATAATCCAATACCTGTCTCCGCCATCTTTTAAGCGAAAACGTGTGCCATCAGATGCGTCAGTATCGTCAGCACAAACATCACAAACTGGTAAAAACACAAAAATATAAAACTTATTTTCATATACAGTAACTATTGATTGAAATCATTTCAATTTAGAGCCCAGATCTCCGCGACTTAACAGATCTGATAGATTACAGATTTCTCACGTAAAATTAAAATCGTCGTCTAAAGATGATGACGCCATATCTATTGGTGGTTGTAGTCTCGGGCCGAGTATCGAGAACAGTCTCGACACAGAACTGGGTGATGTCGCTATGGACACACGACTCATCAATTTTTTGTCTGTGATGTATGCGCTATTAATTATAGTTGTTGGCGCTATTGTATGTGTGAGCGATCTTAATAACGAAGCGAATAATATGAATCACATATTTATCATTATCACCACATTAATGGGCTTTTCGTGGATCATTTTTTTGCATTGGGATATACAAAAGTACAAGAAATGGGCCGTTGAATTCTTAAAGCCTGATTGCACTGTATCTAAGGATAGTATTAGTCAACGCTCCGGATCTGATATGGACGATATCAGTATATCCACTGCTGTTGTGTTTAATACTTATAAAAAGCATATCGCAGACGATGAAACTAACGCTTCCACTGCTTCACCATTCGAATCCGCGTATCGATTTTTGCATGGAAAACATTCGGGAAATTTTTATCTTAAATGTGGAATGACTGGTAGGTATCCTTTAATTACAATTGCTGTAACAGTTTAAGAGTAACTTATTACACATTTTTTGTCTATTTTAAACATTTTCACATCATATAACTATAGAATTTAATTTCAATTTAATGCGAGCTCTATTGTTCTGTTTAATCTTGTTCTATGCCTTATAAATAATTAATAATAAGTTGACAACAGATTCTAGAAAGAAAAATGATGTTCAAGTTATTGTAATATATTTTATTGCTGTCTTATATTATAGTGAAAATTTTGTAAGATTCAAATTTATTTTAGTTTGTTTTATTTTCAAATAGTTTTAAAATTATTACTCAGCTTAACTAGAAAAGCCGTTTTCAAATCTAATTATCTCAAAATATTCTTAATATTATGCAAGTTATTTGTTGAACATTGAAAAAGTATTAAGAGTGCAAAATATGATAATTGCTATCAAAACTAAGTCTATATAATCATAACGGTTTCTTCACTGAAATATCAGCACTGATATAATAAGATAAGTTTTGTAAATAAAGAATTAAGCACTAAATTAAGTAAATAGTGATGAGAGATAGGAATGATAAATAAATGATAATTTATGTCATGAAAAGAAATGATAGCACTTTAATGATACTTTTTTCCATCGCTAACTTATACAGAATATGGTATAATGTTTAGCTTATGTGATGCACTCAATCATAGCTTCTATACGCTCGCGTAATAACTTGCAAACAATGGTTGCATACCTTTTTATAAAAATTCAAAGATTTATGATATACAGTGTTTTCGTGATCGCGTCATGAAATTAGGCAAACATTTTTTATACTTAATATGGTTATCAAAATTCTGCACAACAATATTTCAAATTTAGTTTTAGGCTTAGTTTATTCAAACAGTCATACTTGAGTTCTTTTTCAGATGACACGCTCAGGGTTTTTGTCATGTCTGTCAGTTTGTGCTAAACAAGACAGATCTTATATTAAATAAAAAAAATTATTGTACTTTTTATGAACATTGACAACCGAAAAATATTAAATTTGGTTCTTATATAAATATTTTCAATGCTAAAGCAAATTTAATACCTTTTTCCTGACACTTATTTTGTAGAAAAACATCATATAAGAATTTTACAGTTTCAAAGTAGTAAAAGTTTATAATTATTAAGGTATTCGTTGCTTAAATGCAAATCAAGTATAAAAATACTATGTTTTACATTTACCATTACTAGCTTTAATTATAACCCATAGAAAATGGTCGCAACTATTTTTTCCTGGTATTATTGCATAAAACTCAAACCCATTAAACCTACATTTTCGTACAACAAAGCCGAACAGAATTAACCTAATCTTTAGCATCTTTAAACATCAATAACTACAGTATAAAGCACTGTACATTATTTTCTCCAATTATTTCAAAACGCTTCTACTGTAACCGTATTATATAATAGTTTTAAGATTGTCTGCTCAGTGTCTGTAAATACTCTATTTTTATACTGTATCGTTACTATACTTTTGATAAGACGGTGATTTGATGTAAGAAAATCAAACTTAAGCTCATTTAGGATTTTATTATTGTTTCCCATTGTTATAACGGATAACGTTTGTGCATTAAATGAAAAGACTTAAATCCTTTTAACTCTACTTCACAATCTATTGTTTAGTCTGAACATACTTCATGCACATAGAGCTCATTAAATCATTATGATCTTGAAAAATATCATTAAAATATTTGGTTGAGTGTTGCGTAATAAAATAAGATTCATAGCTTGTGTTGTAATCCGATTATATTTGGGTTAAACTTAATGTTTGCTAACGTTTCATAAGAATAATTGAATTTTATATAAATATTAGAATACAAAGTTTTTGTCATTATTTAATAATGGAAAAAATGAGATCGACTTAAAAATAGGTATTAAATAAATAAAACTCATTTTTTACAAGTCAGAGAATTTTTCATATATAACGGATTTTTAAAATAATATTTATCAAAAAAGCATGAAAAAGTAAACTCAAAATTTTGATCAAAATTTATAGGAAGTCGTATTTCTCAAGAGAAACGTCCACAAAGCAAAAACCGAAAGTTAAAAATACTTTTTTATTTCTTATTTTTAGCTTTCGTATCAATCATTATAATCGACCAAAACAAAAACAAAAACAAAAATATCTAATGATATTGTTCTTATCTTTTTTTGGCCATTATTTTTCGTTATAGTGTTCTGTTTCGGGAGTATTGTACATCAAGGCGTTAACTTAGTTCAACAAATTCATTACTTCGTCGATGGCATCAATAAGTGTCAAAACGTAATCACTCTTTTGTTTCACACACTTCGATGCTTTTTTTCATTCTATCAGCTGTTTATCGTATTTAAATATTCTAACGTAAGACATTTAAACATATGGTTAAATATTTTTAATAAACAGATGATTTAATTACTTTTGAAAATCTTACAGATTTTAATAAATCGTTACAAAACATTGGCGCGATTCGCGTTAATGCATTTGGTTGGCTCTTCCATCTCATACTGGTTTAGTACAATCATTGAAGAGGCGATCGAGGATTATGTGACTAAAATCCAAGCAATGGAACCAAAAACGAATGGCACCACAGATACGCCGGATTACGTTATCGATAGCGATGTGCTGTTCAGCGAAGAAGTGTCGCATCATATATATTGCGCCGATAAGTCTATTGTTAATATGCAATCGTTGGAAGCGTTGCCTTATTTATATCCATTTACTATCGAATATAATATATTACTTGCGTCTGTTTGGTATATCGTTTGGACTAATGTCGGTAAGAATACGATCATTCATTCATATAATATATTCAATTTTCTTATTTATCGATACATACTGTTACAGTGTCACTCTTTTTTAATTATTTATTTAACGGTACTCACGATTTAAGATGATTATTTAAATAAAATATAACTATAAAATCAACTGAAATAGATTATATAAATATTCAATAGTTGAGTGAATTAAGCATAAATATTTCTATTTTAAAAATATATTATAGCATATAAGTTATACCTTTACCTCATTTTAATAATTTTGAGTCACATTTTCAAACTTAAGCAAAGAAAAACTTATAAAACCCGATTTTTCAAACACCTAAAAAACCAAATAAAAACCGCTCTGTTTTAACAGCAAAGAGCATCACATATGCTTTAATAATAAGCTTACGATTTAATATTAATAAAATAATTACATTTTAAAAAATTAAAACTTATACTGTATAGTATGAAAATGACAGTTATTGAGACACATTAACAAAAGAAAAAACTTTTAATCATTGATAATGTTTTATTAAAAATAAAAATGAGTTGTACTTAAAGCTCACATGAATTATCGAATTATGTTTAATTGTAGGCAAAGACGATGTGAACGCATTCTCACATCACGTGAGAAGAGAGATATCTGAAAATGAGTTCGGAGAGGAAGATATACAGTACAAGAGCACGATTGCAATTAACGCTGACTGTCACGCCAGTAATCGTGGATTATTCGGTGGTCTATCTATACTTTTACTCACGTTTATTACAATTATAGTATTTTTTACTTCAATAAAACAAGACTCGTATAGCGATCTCGGAGTTGGCATATATTCTGGTCAATTGGGAGCATTGACGCTATTATGTTCTATTGTTTTACCATTAGCTTACAAGCAAATTCGTAAACTTGACACTGTAGGTCATCATCATTTGGACAACTCGTCCACAGCTATGGATGACTTTTTAGTATTAATACCGTTGCCATTCTATTTCGTTCATCATATACTGTCAAGCATTGCCGCAGCTAACTATCCATCGCCTAATAATATATTTCTAGTTATTATTAATATATTAGCTATGGTTCAGGTGTCCATACAGTCTCCCGTTATAGTGGACGGAATCAGGCGCTGTTCCAACAACAAGAAGCATCGATTTAAAAAGCCTGGTCGAGAGCTGATCACTTTCGCGCTCATATTAAATATAACTCTGTGGATACTTAACACGTTTGAGCTGAAGTTAGTTGACTCGTATCACGGAAATCAAGACTATTTCGGTAAATTTACGTGGATGATCATATCGCACACTACTCTACCATTAATGCTCTTTTACCGATTTCACTCATCCGTATGTCTCAGTGATATTTGGAAATATGCGTACGAGAAAGATAATACACATATTATTTAGTATTATTTAGTATTATATGCTTCTTAACTATTTAACAACTATTTATTTTTAAACATTTAATACTAATATATTAGCTCTGTTCTCAAAGACACGTTATAATAAATAAAGTGTATTATTTTTTGATTTTTTATTTAATCTTAATTATTTCTATTTTAAAAACAAAATTACAAATTGCTTTTTATCAAATTTAATAAAAAATATAAATATTTAAACGAATTTAAATAAGCTCATTGTCACACATACAAACTCATTCATTAAAATTTTACATTTAAAATTAAAATAAACAGTTACTTAAACAATAATAATTTTTTGTTTCTCTTATGAATAAAAAGGCGCAAACATTCAATTTTAAAATATATAATGTTTGTTATTATAATGTGTTGGCGAACAATATTCAGTGCGACATAAGTTTTGCTGATACTCAACGAAAAACTTTTGAATAAAATTACCCAATCTATACAAATAGTCGGGATTATTCAGAAAATATAGATTTCTTTTACTTTGTGTATGTTTTTCTTCCGCCGATAAATTTAAAATCTCGTCATTATTATTATTATCTAATTCGTTATAAGCTGAGCGATGAAGCACTAAATTATAAGCGCGTTTGCCATACCTCGACGGTAAACGTAGTTTACATTTTGGACAGTTTGGATCGAAATTTTGTGCCGACAAATCTGCTTCAGTAGCATTGATGCAGTATTTCATTGCTGTTATAACAGTTATAATTGACAAAAAGATGCGAATCGACAGTTTCATTATTTTAACTGAAAGTTAAACAGAAGAAATTGTTATTTGTTTAGAATTCTAAAATTGAAATTAATTAGTAATAAATAGGGCTTTGAAAATCGTTAGAAAAACTAGTGCCAAATCGTTAAGTGATAGTTAGAAAAAAGTTAAAAAATCGTTAGAAAAAATCGTTAGAAATTTTTTAGCATTATTTAATTTAATAATGAGTTTAAGCCATACAAACAGTACAGTTTTCTATAGAAACTTTAAATTTATCATATATTTATTTATATTATGAAAATAAAGACTGTATTCATAGAAGCTGATGGAAATTATAGTTTGTATTTTAGTCTAAATTCACTTTTTTATATATATTTTTAAAACCGAGTTTAGAAAATTTTTTAAAGTAAACATTTCAACCATATATTTTATATTTTCAGCGTTTTTTAGCTCATATACAGATAATTTTCGTAAAATCTTTAGATATATTTAGAATCGTTAGATATACCAAAATTCGTTAGTTTCGTTTGAATCTTAGATAAAAATTAGTTAATTTAATATCAACAGTGACTAATATTACGTCACAAATGGGTCGAATTAAGAAATTCGTTAGAAAAATTAAATCGTTAATTAACGATTTGCATAGCTCTAGTAATAAAGTAATAAATTAAAAATCTAATTTTAAAAAATAATAAAAATCCAACCTTTAATCGCGATGGCAGTTCTCAATAAATTGTATAAATAGAAATATTTTGGAAAAACGGATCAAATGTTTTATATATAAAGTTTTACTTTTCAAACACCTTTTCTAAAACCGAAATAAATCATTATTCCAATAAACCTTCCCTTTTATACTGGTTTGCCATAAGACGTAAAACATGTATTGTGTATATTGTTTATAAAAAACACTAATATCTATTTCTTTTTATTTTTTAAAAATGATTTCAAAAAGCTTAAGGTTTTTTTATTAAGTTACTTTAAATATGTAAATCCACGTAGGGTAGCAGAAATAGTTATAAAAATGTAAGTAATCTGGAAAAAGATATCTATTCGGCGAAAGACCAAATGCCAAAAAACTTCTGCAAATTCAGAAGGAATAGTCTGCCTTGACATTTTCTATGTTATTAAAAATATTTTGCTCCCAATACACAAGTGGTTTAAGGGGTTTAAAAGCAGGTACAAAGCCAATCAATTTATTGTTGAAAAGTTGCATGCAAAACTGCAATTTTGTCACACATTTGCAGCTTTAGGTGGTGTCATAGTTACCCAGACTGAAAACCTTTAAGGGGGTTCATATCCATAAAATCTCAATTTTTAGGGGGGGGGGGTCAAAACGCAAAGGATTTGAACGCCATTTTTTGGTCTAAGGACCAAAATTTTTTCAAAAAAATATTTTTCAAATTCTTTTTATCGACAAAAGCCTTAACTAAACCCCCTCGAAAAACTTGATGAATTTAAACGATAATTTTTTGAAATTTTTGTCAAAATTAAAGGGGGTCACAAAAACTTATCGGTTTTGATGCACAATTGATTTACATTTGACCAAAATTTTTTAATTTTTTCTGGTCCCTGAATTTTCCAAATTTTGAGTTGGGGGAGTCAAATTTTCCAAAATTCTAGGGGGGTCAACCTTGGGCAAGCATCCCCTCTGACCCCGAACGTCCGTTTCTAACTTTACCTCTCCTTAAAAATTGAGATTTTCTGGTTCTGACCTTTCGAGTCTGGGTAACTATAAGTAATAGTTTAGTGATGTGACAAAAGTGCGCATACGTTACAATTTGTAGGTTATTCTGACCAACTTTTACGAAAAAGCGTTGCATTCTATATTGTTTGAATGCATTTATTAATATAAAATCCTAACAAACAGACAGACAGACAAACGGATGGGCAGACAGATATTTTACAGTGTGATAAGAAATACAGACATTATTCAAATTAATGAACGCCAAAATTCAAACCAAACTTACGTCTATGTCATCACAAATACTTTGCCGAATTAGAAATTACTATAAAAATTTAAAATTATTGCGTAGGATTCGATTTAAATTTTTATTGGAATAGATTTAAAGTACATTATATATCAATTTGACTTAGATGTATATATTTACTTTCAAACTCGGAAAACTTATATGAATTACTTGTAAACCGAAAACCTTCAGGATTTATGTGTAGGTATTAAATAGAATTTCTACATAAAAATTTTAAATTGATGTCTTAATACCCTGAATCGGCTTTCATTTTTTTACTCCAATAGAAAATGTGTGAACACTCATGAATAAAAAACTACATCTGATGTAATTTTTCAGAAATAATTATAACCTGCAACTCTATTTTATTAGCAAATTACGCCATTAAAACTATTTATTATTAAAAATTTTTGTAAGACATAATTTTAAAATTACAGTATTTTCTCAAAAGATATTTATGAAAGTTATTATTAATAACTTATTAAATATATAAAATTCTGATTTAAAAAACATAAATTTAAACAAGAAAAACATACTCATATTCAGAGCAGAGTTTGTAAACGATTGATCTTTAATAATTTTTATTCTTAAAGCTTGTGGGTATTATATGAAGATATTAGTCTATTAACTCCACTGAAGCACATATAATGACATACGAATCGAAGTGGTTAAACCTAAAAGCTCGAGTTTTCTGCGATATCATCAAAACATCAATTCACATATTGACACAATTTTTCCTTATCTTTCTAAGTTAAATATAATTTTATAGAATGCAAATCAATATATATATGTGTATTTTTGCAGAAAAACACGTGTGTTAAAATAGCCTAAACTACATCAGCAAATACTTGAACATATGTAGCCGTAGTCAACAAAATATAATTCTTTTAAAGCACAAACAGATATCAGTGATAAATAAACATTATCGCTAAAAAACGTTTGTATGATACTATAATTTATCGCTAAGTCATAAATCAATTATGAATTCAATTCTACTGTAGTTTGATTTGGAAAATAACATTTATAGAAAAACAACAGATATTTTTTGGCCCGTCTTAGATACCAATCCATATGCCTATTATCTAAACATGTAATCATTGACTTGAGGGTATATAGTCTAACCTAATGATGGGAGAAAACTCAAGCTCACTAAAGCTAAAGCTCACTATCATTTTTAAGATTTTATTAGTTGTTTTAATGTAAGCTCAAATCTCAGCTTATTTGGCCATAAAATTTTAAACTCGATCTTAGCTTGTTTAACCGTTGAGCTGAAAAGTTTATTTATAACAAAAAAAAAATATTAAAATAAAGCCGATATCATCAAAATACTTCATATTTTAAGGTAATATTTTACAATTAGTTATAGAAATAATTTTTTTAACTTTTAAGTTCAGTTGTTGGACAAATGATTAAGCTTAAGATCATACCTAAAATTTTTTTGTTGAAGCTCTATGTTTTCTGATTGTGAGCTTAAGCTCAGCAGATTTCAGCTTTCTCTCATCATTAGTCTAAACACAGATTGCGGCAAAGCATTCACTTTGTTCCAAATATATTTCTACTTAGAAGTATGAATTTAGTTGTTATTCAATTGTTTGTAAATTTACAAAGTATTGAGGGGATGTCTGTTGCCTCCAGAAAAATTGAAACAAACATCCCATTTACGTTCAGTTTGATTCTATGTTTTCATGAAAACTCACTTTTTGTTAAATATTCAAACAAATTTCAAATTTAATAAACTTTGAAGAGCTCGAATTTTTTGGGTACTTGAATACACTTATTTTAAACTTTCAGATAAAACGCACTTTCAATAAAAAAAACTTTCAAATTAAAAATTTTTAAAAAGAATTGTCTTAAAAAATTTATAATAGTTAGACGTTAACTCAAGTGAATAGATTTAAATACCTAATTTTATATATTTTATATATTCTAACGATATTGACTAATTTAATTAAATATATTCAAAATGATACATATTAGATAGTAGTTTCAAGAACTCCGGTGTGACTTTCGACCCGAATGACTCGGTGTGACTTTCGACCCGAATGACTCGGTGTGACTTTCGACCCGAATGACTCGGTATGACTTTCGACCCCAAATGACTTTCGGTGTGACAGCTCATATCGCATATCAGCTCAAAAGTATTTCGAAATAAAAACTCTTTAAAATTTTTAATTAGTTCTATTCCGAACACTATAAATAGAATTGAGTTGACGGTTAGTGTAAGGTTAAGTGCAACGGCTATTCAATTTTGATAAAATATAATATTGCGATTGCATAATAACGCTACCACTCTAAATATCATTGGCATAGTTTCTATTTTAGTGCTGCGGTTTGTATTACAGATTGTTTGCTTATGTGTGCAAAAACTGCATGTATAACCAATTTAACACATTGACACATAATTTTACTAAATATAAATTAATAGTTAATACAATCGGTTAATAATTTTATGATCTGACCGGTGATGATAAGAACTTAGTTTATAGCTATAAATGACAAATTAGATATACAGTTTTAATGTAAAATGAACTGCATTTGATGTCTGGAGTTTAACATTTTCCAATTTACTTGCGATTACTTTTGATATATCAAAAGTATAAATGGAATAACTTTTTTCGGTCACAGTAAAACTAAATTCGTATGATATTTATAAATTAGCAGAGAATAACCAGTTTTTTGTTTAGAGAAATAAAAAGCATAGGTTCATCCTCTAATTTAGTGATTGCCAGCCTTACGCCTCCATTCAGTGCTTTGCCTCAGATGATGGTATATATTGTGATCACTGGCACATATTTACTTAGTATAATATTTCATTCGTTGTAAACAACATTCCTATTTAATTTATTTCTTGTATTCTGACAGTTCCCTACACGTTTCAAAGTTAGTTTTAGTACGTTTTAGTTAGTTAACCTGTGTTCGCGTGTTTACATAAATGTGTCGATAGACTCGACTTACTATTTATTATTAGTGACTCTAATTAAGCAGTATTTAATTCATTCGGACCGACCGGTGTGTGCTTTCTTTGCTATCATTAACATTTCTGTTTGGTTTCAGTCAACTATCTTGAAGCTCAACAAGTTATTCAATCGAAACTTTAGTATTTTTTGGCCTAATATTGATTGAATGAATTCATTTTTAGTTAACGAATTAATAAAAATCTTACTCATTTGTTAAATCAAGTTTGAAGCATTCGTAAAGTTTTTATCAAACATTTATTTTAAGCAAACTTACTCTGAAACTTAAACTATTTTTGAAAACTGAAGAGTATTGTAAAAAATTTCAAAATTATTGATTCGATAAATTATTCAGTTAAATAAATTTTTAAAAATGATTATCAGAATTGTGGGAAAAAATGTAAGTAAATATTTTCTCAAAAATTTTCTTTACTTTGAGTAATAATCTTAATATGTACTTAGATATTCAATATTAGGTTAATTAGTCTAGATTTTGATACATAATTAGTATATATCTATTAAGACTAGAGTTTTATCATTTTCACGATTGAATTTTTATGCTAATTTACTTTAAAAAACATAATTTAAATAACTTAACTTTTGATTTGGTTTGCGTGCATATTTTAGATTTGGACGATAAGTTTAGTGGCAATATTATTAGTAAATAGCAGTCACTGTTATACATTATCACCAATAGAGAGGGCAATAATTGGCGCTTTTTCATCTTTAACTGATATCCGCAATGACTTTGCACGACACTTCTTAGAAGCGCTATCACTGCCAGTATTGGCACCAATTCTAGTTAAAAGCGGAGCATTGTTTGGCGCAAAAACATTATCACCGAACGAAGTTGAAGAGAAATTAAAAAATCCAGGCATCGGTACTATACTTCATGGTCTGAGTCTTTTACCGATTACTATACCGGTGTCTGCTGTGCATCTGCTGTCCGCTCCAATGGCTCTGCCGTACAGGTGATTGCTATTATTATCATTTTAAATGAATTTATTATTACATAAAATAAACTAATTTTTGCATTCTTCTAAACAAGAGTCAAAAATGATAATTTATTACATAATAAAAAAGTGCTTTTATTGTAATGCGATTTTTATTAACCATCATTAAGCTTTCAGCTAAAAACAAAAACGTAAAATTAAAATAAGTCTTTTATTGAGTTGTGCCCATTCAGCGAATAAAAATAATACAAAACAAAACCAATGAATAGTATTATAAAAAACGCTTTATATTATACTTGTATAAGTTATTGTAGATTTAAAACACTTAAAACAAGACATTAGACTAAATAAGTATAAAGCGGAACAAAATGATATAATACCTTATAAAAAACGTTTATCCCATAAACTTGTTAACGGATATTATCTCCGCAACACAATAGATAATGAATAAAAGAAATAGTATTTAAAATTCTGTTCCACTACTTTTAATCAGACGAAGAATTGGCCGCGGCTTAGAAAATAAACTTCGAAAAGATATCGTAGCAGTGGTCTCGCAATTACAACAATTGGCCGAATATACTGATAAGCAAGCATACAAACTAAACTACATTAATATAGTGCCACAGAACACGTTAGAACACTCGACGAATGAACATCACGATAACATACCACCATTGGTATCGGAGTCCAAATCAAGAAATTGATATAGTATTTTATTTTTTAATATAATATTTTTAAATAAATTTTTGAAAAAATTGTTCAGTAAATTATGTAACTTTATGTTTAATATAGACTTTTTTCGTCATTCATTTTGCACATTAAAATTCATTATTTTTTGTATGTAATTCTTTTGATTTTAAGAAATATTTTCCCCCATTGTATATCTTTTTTTATGGAATTGAATTAAGAATAATAATAACAATGCATTATAAACAAACAAAATAAATAGAAGCAATAAAACTTTATTATTTCTATACGACTATTCTGTGGGCTAAGAAAGGAAAAATTAATATTTTTATATATATTTATATTCTGGTAACGCTAGTTGTCTTCTAAAAAAATTGTTTAAGTCTAATTGATTTAATTTTTTTATCTCCACTGTTGGAAAAATGCTGCAAGATTTATGACTTCTTTGTTACTAAAAATCACTTAATTTTAGATTAGAGTACATACGGCTTGTTAGATATCATTATCAGTTTATATATGTAGTAATTTTGCATATGAAATATAGTTCAATTATTCAAACACTGCGTCCTACTGAGGGCCTAACCCTTCCTAAACATAGAGCTGCAGCAGCTCTGGTATGTTAAATGCTAAAGTATTTAAGGCTATAATGTGTGTCGAGCAGTAAAATTGTTGTATTCATATTTTCATTATCAATCCCTTTGAATGAGCACTAACTCATAATGTTTATATCTTCAGTATCATAATGTTTATACTGTATTTAGCAATGCAATTGTACTGTATATCTAATACTGCATATATGTTATAATTATTTTATTCATATTAACCCAACTGCACTTTTATTGGATTTAAATCACTCGCACAGCATATTCTTATTTATTTTTAATCTTCTATTATTAAATAACCAATGTTTGCTTAGCATTATGGTATAATTCCCATACACAATGTATAGCTAATAATTTGATGTATATATTAAGAAAACATTTTCGCTCACTTAAAAAAATTAAAAAACTTTTATACTTTTGTTACTGCTTGTTAATTACAGTGATTTTTAAAACAAAGATATATATCTGAGTACGTGAGAAATTATATTTTACTAAAAATAAAAGATGAATATATGAGAATGAAAATACTATATCTAAACTCGAAGCTAATTAGAAATTTTTTGATAAATAAAAAGATTATGACTTATTTAAAGGCTTAGATTTTTCAGAACGTTTTTTCTATGTAACGCTCATTTCATTCATATATAATTAAGATTTTAATGATGAGTATGTTATTATTTATCGCAGGCATTCGTTTAGAATTTTCAATTTGAATTGAGATATACTACAGTACTATATATTTTAATATTATATAATATTCTGAAATCACTTTATTTGTGACCGTTAATGTAAGCGATTATATTTTTCTCTTAAAAATATGCAGAGCATTCATTGAGGTCAGAGATAAGCTTTCTCAACACTATTATCTTTAATTTCGTGTCATTTTTATTAACACATATTTCAATAAAACTTTCTCATAAGAGGTTACAGATGTTCAAACGTCTACTTTTAACCTCCATATAAACTCGCAACTAATCTGAACAAATAACTGTTTTTTATTAACAAAAAGAAGTATTTTTGTTTTTTTCGTGTATTAAATGAGAACTTTAACATTTTATGTTATTATATAAAAATGAAATAAAACAATAATTTAATAAAGAGTAGAGTATATAACGGGCCCCCGATTTTTCTGGCCGTGGCGGGCCCCGACACATTTTGTCGGGCTTGGTCAGGCTCGGGTCAGGCCGTTAAGAAAAAATTATCGGGCCGGGCTTTTTGATTCTAAACAAATAATATTTTAGCATTAATAACTGTAAAATATTGGAGAATACTATTTATTATAATTACGGATTTGAAAATCGTTAGAAAAAAAGGTGCAAAATCGTTCAATATTCGTTTAAAAAAAATTGAAAAATCGTTAAGAATAATCGTTCAAAAAAGTCTTCAGAATCGTTCGTTATTTGTTAAAAATCGAAAAATCGTTTAAAATAATCGTTA
>JAQGAW010000806.1:0-24017 GCA_034698025.1 Phthiracarus crinitus
TCTCTCCCTCCCTCTCTCTCTCTCTCTCTCTCTCTCTCCTCTCTGTCACATTCTCCTACAATTCTAAATAGAGCTATTTTTACTGATTATCCCTAACATTATCTAAAAAATTTTATAAATAATAGAGAATATTATTGTATTTGGCAAGAATTAAAAACAATATGCTATAATAAAATAATAACTGTTATATTATACAATATAAAATATTTTACTACGGGTTATAATAACTATGCACGGGTTAATTAATATAAAGGCACGAATTACAGCAGATATAGATGGGCCTAACGATTACGGTTCCATGGGTGGTGGTGTGCACCTTACACTTTTGACACCGGTGCTGTAACTGATCCGCTATCGATAATTTCACCGTTATTTCGGCATCCCTAATGATAATAAATAACAATACATTAAAGTAATATATAGTGCAGATTCTTTATTTTACAATAAGCTAAACAAAGTGCTGTCCCAATGTTGACAGTCTATAAATTTGAAAATTTAGCGGATGAGAAAATGTTACCCTTAAAAATTGTACACTATTAAATTTTGGGTAAAAGTTTACATTTTACGAACTTTTCAAGGAGTCGATGACTAGGTTTTTATCGAGAAAAATAAATTCGAATAAAATTTGAATTTTTATTCGAAAGACAAAAAAAATTGTCGAATAAATCCAATGAGTTTACAAACTCCCTTAAAAATGGAGATTTTGTTGGTCTGACTTCTCTAGAGCTTTCGATATTGTAAAACTATAATCACAAGAGAAATCCACAGGAAAGTGATTCATCCTGCCCACATCTTATTCATATCCACCAGTTGCAGCCGTTAGCATTGTGTATCACAGTGAATCACACAGCATTAGCATGTAAAGCGCGGGTTTTAATCATAGTTACCCAGAGGGAAATGTTGCCCAGGGTTGACCCCCTCCTAGGATTTTAAAAAAAGTTGACCCCATGTTGGACAAATTTTAGGACGAGAAAAATTTGAAAATTTGGAAAAATTTATTGTAAATTGTAAAAAAATTGTGCATCAAAACCGATGAGTTTTTGTGACCCCTTTTAATTTTGGCTAAATTTCCAAATGATTTATCATTTAAATCCGTCGAGTTTTGCGAGGGGCGTGGTTTAGGCTTTTGTCGAGAAAAAATTTTTTTTTTTGGAAAAAAATTTTGGTTCGAAGGCCAAAAAAATTCTTGTTGAATTCCGATGAGTTTTGACCCCCCACCTTAAAAATTAAGATTTTCTGGATCTGACCCCCCCTAGATCTTTCGAGTCTAGGTACCTATGGTTGTAATACACACGCATGCTTTTCGGTATCCAAAAATCTTACTTTGAAACACTTATCAGCTTTAATATAAGTAAAGGATATCTAACTCCACCTCTAACGTAAAAAATGTCAACTAAAATTGTCAAAAATAAGTGAGTTTTATAAAATTAAGTATAAATTTTAAAAGTTATTACAGAAAAAATTTTATTATTCTAATAATATTAAAACAAAGATCTAAAATATAATGCCATTATGGATCACTAATAATAAAACGAATTCGAATGCTTTAATCGCTTTAATAAAATTAATGTGGAAAATACGCAATTAATCACTTTAATGATTAATCATTCGTTGATAAACACTTTAATTATTATAAAGTTAATATAAAATTGTTTTCGAAAAATGAGAATAAAAATAACCTTAAATTTATTAAAACATTAGTTTGAGTTTTATTTATAATGAAAACTGCAAATAAATGTTTACCACAGTATTTAATTATAAACTCAGCAGGAAATCATTTTTATGAAAATGGTTTGTCTTTATTTCGATTTCGATCAGAGAAAAGACATTTGCTTTGCAATCCTATGTTTATATTCATTATAAGCATTACTATCTGCTTTCGGGCAATTTATTCGTTAACATTGCCTGAAAACTCGGATATGTTTGTCAAAATTGGTGATTATTCGCATTTTTTAAAACTTGGATTTCATGGAAATTTAATGCAATTTCAATATTTTTTGGTATCTATTTTATTACAACTTCTACAATACTGGAATTATAAACGAGATATTAAGCCATCATATATGAAACCGTTTGAATTGATGGCTGGATTTATTTCTCCTCAAACGGCGGGATTAACTAATGGAAAACAGATTAAAAAATTTGTCACGAAAGCAAATCAATACATTAATTTCAATGAAATGTTTTGTAAATACATTTTATCTGTCAGTGCATTGTTAATTATTTTCGTTCCACTGGCGCTCAATAGTACTATTTCGCAGATATTTCTGTATACAATACCCTGGACTTTATTACAAACTATAAGTGTAGTTTCGGTGTCGAAAATAATTTTATGGCATATCATATACTTATTGATTATAAGCGATTACTTGAAAATAAAAATGTCTGAAATTATTACTAATATTCAATTATTAGTAAAAAGTAATTATGTGATCAATTACTCCCAATGGTTATCATTAGTAAATGAATTGAATTATTCTTTTAAAGAAATAATTGATTATAATCGAAACTTTTGGTCAAAGTTTGTCTATGTTTCGATAACTTTCCAAACCATTACCGTTAGTTTACAATTATTTATGAGTATATTTGGTTCGATGACAATAATAATTAGGATAATATTCCTATACTTCGGGTTTGTTAGTTTAGCTCTATTTTTATGTATTCTTCACATATTATCGTCATTAGCTTATGAATCTAAAAAGTCATATAAATTGCTAATTAAATTATTATTTAAAACTAATAACTTGTCATTTAAGCATACTTTTAAGGTAAATATTATTATTTTTTGCATTTTTATATCAATTATGGGTACATAAATGACAAATATTTCAGACCCGTTTTGTTCCTTTGAAGGTGTATTAGATAGTCCCGCCCTGTTTAACGAATATTTTAGTGCCGTCCAGTCCTGTTTCGAAATACAAATTAAATATGGATTATCATCTCATACAAAAACCATGACAATAAAATCAATATAGAATTCACGTGTATGGGTAACATAAGTCGTTTTATATGTAACATAAAACTTGGAATTTTTTAGTTTATTATTTTATAAAATTTAATTATCGGGATTTTTCTAACTTAATTTTCGATCCTGTCAGTTCCGATATTTTAAAATACAAGTCCAGTCCCGATAAATCCCATCATAAATTTCATGAATCGAAATCCTGACCCGTCATGTACTGTAATTTTTTGCAGGTCTAATATCAATCCTCAATATACCGGTATTATAATGTAACATATTTAAAAAAAAACAATAATAATTAAATTTTCTTATAAGTTTTCAGCTTTTATTGAAGGGATTGGTAAGAAAAAGGTTGGATTCTATTACGGAGCACTTTTTGTTATTACTTATTCGGTTTCCTATGAAGTAATTTATCGTTAAAATAATATGCAATTAACATGTTTTGTAAATATATGTTTAATTATTTTATCTCATTGTAAAATTATTTACAGATATTAGCATTTTTGGTGGCATTTTTTATTAAGATAATTGACATCGAATTAAATGTAAAGAAACATGTTTAGCACTTTAATCATTTTCAAAATTTTTGTATAAATAGACAGACTAAAGCTTATAATAAAATGTTTAAAAAACCACTAAAATGAATTGTATGATAAAGTACTTTTAAAAAATGAGGATTTATATTCACAATGAAAACGGGAAAACTTTATTATTTGTAAAAATTAATAATAAATATTTACAATGAATTCAGCTTGAAATCAATTTTACGAAAAGTTATTGAGTTTCTTTGTTTATGTTCATTAATACTATTGATATATGCTTTCTAGAAATATATTCGATTAAATTGACTGAAAACTCAATCGACATTACTCGAGCCCAATCGATCTAACACTAGCCTAAATGATATCACTCTAGCCCACTCGACCTCACTCGGTCCAAATTGACCTAACTCGAGCCCAATCGACCTCACTCGAAAATACTAGAGTACTAAAACAATAAACAGATGGCAGTAAGGGTTCCATGAACATGTTAAAAATGTTGAAAATACGCAATTAATCACATTAATGATTAATCATTCGTTGAAAAACACTTTAATTATTGATTTTTATAAAGTTAATATTAAATCGTTTTTAATGAAAAATTTAATGAAAAATGAGAATAAAGCGAATAAAAATGGATCAAATATTGTTTAAAATAACATAAATAAACTATTTCGAGTTAAAACAAATCACACTAGTAATCATTTTAGAATATATAATAATTTTGAGTGTTCAATAAACAAGCTGACTCGACTGACTAAAACACAACTGAATCAAAATTCTCAATACACTCACTGAAGTGCTATTTACAATAATATTGTAGCTACGCTGGACAGCACCGCTTAAGAATCAATATATGAGCATTAACAAACACCGTCACACGTTTTAATCAATGCCAAAATAAGGCTTTTATTAGCACAAAATAAGGATTACACGAGATTGTGATTACACGTGTTGCTTACAATTATAGAGTTAATCGAAGAGTGATTATATAATGCTAATCGTGACATTCAGAGATACATATATGCGCATAATACGATATATGAGTAAGCATTATATAATTGTGTAAATACGTTTTATAATATGTGAATAAGAGTATTATTAAAGGAATTTAAACTATTAATAATATTAGTGATGTAATGCCATCACTAATTGTGGTTTGACTAATCGGTCAGTACATCTGCCACCGCTGAGAAGTTTGGATTCCGTTGATAATACGGTTCCAGATGTGAAACGTGGGCTAGGATTGTAGAGCCTTTTGTGTCTTGTAATTTGTAGCTTACTTCAGATTCTTGACTTATGACTTTAAGAGGCGCTTCGTATAATGGTGTGAGTTTGTTACGATCTGGAAGATTATGTGGTATCTTATTTTTAACAAAATCTCCAATTTTGAGTTCGATAGATGGATGTTGTTTATCATATGCCGCTTTGGATCGCACTTTAAATTCATTACTCTTTATTGTTGCTATACGACGTGATTCGATTAATTCATTGATTGATGTATCATTTGTTTTGACCAAATATTTCGGTTTATACCCTGTTATTGTGTGAACATTGTTATTATAATTGTCGACAACTTTCGACAGTGATTTCGCCCATTTGAACGTTGGTTTGTTTAATAGTGCGATCTTGAGTCCACAAACCAAAGCATCGTTAACTTTCTCAACACAACCATTTGTTTGCGGATGGTATGATGTTGTGAGAGATTGCGATATTCCATTATTTCTTAGGAATTTCTTAAAAATGTGGCTTTTAAAATTTTTCCCGTTGTCTGTTTGAAGCCTATTCGAAGGAACGATATCATTAATCGCTATATGAAGCGCATCTATAGCCGATTGTGTTGTGTTTTTTCTGGTGGCTTTTGCCCAAACAAATCTTGAATGATTGTCAATGATGACCTGAATATTTTTCGATTTAGTTTTATGTGATGTGCTTTCCATAACGATTGTGTCCATTACCCACAATTGGTTTAGGTTGTCCGGAGTTTCGATATGTAATAGAGGACCATTACATGGATGATTTGATGGCTTTACAAGTTGGCAGCTGTGACATGTCTTCACATAATCAGTAATATAAATCCGCATCTTAAAAAACCAGAAGTTTTTTGATATGTTGTTTAGAGTTCGTCGAATGCCGGGATGGTTATTGTTGTCGCGAAACACTTTTATTACAGTTTAAATCTTGTCAATTGGTAGTACAGTTCGAATATTAATTTGATCTAAATGATCCAGTCCTATATTATCATGCGATTGGTTTTCTGTAGTTTCGATTCAATTTGTCACTTTCTGATAGTGTTGTTATCAATGTTGATATTAGCACCAAATAATTGAGCCAATAAAGCAGTTTAGACCGGAGCTCGAGATAACGCGTCGACGTGTTTCATCTGAGTTCCTGGTCGGTGTTGGACTTCAAATGTGTACTCTTGGAGTTTAGTTCTCCATCGAAAGAGTCTGCTGTTCCCATTTTTAAAATTTAAAAGCCATTTAAGTGCCATGTGATCTGTGATCAAATCGAATTTAACGCTCAATAAATAAATACGGAATTGTTTGATTGCTTCCACTACTGCCAAACTTTCAAGTTCTGTAGAGGAGTAACGAGTCTCCGCATCGTTTAATCGTCTGGAGAAATAACTAATCGGATGGTTATCTGGCGATAGAATACCGGCGATTCCAATAGTGGAGGCATCTGTATGAAGTTCACAACGTATGTTTTGGTCGCAGATAGCGAGTGCCGGACCAGTGGTTAATGTTTCTTTCAGCTGTTCAAAACTCTCCGTTTGCTCTGTAGTCCATTTGAAAACGATTCGCTTCTTAAGTAGTTTGTATAGTGGAGCGGAGATGAATGAATAATTGTCGATAAATTTTCGCATATATGAAGCCAATCCAAGAAATCGTTGAAGTGATTTGACGTCTTTTGGCTGAGGAAACTCTTACTGCTTTAAATTTTTAGGCTTGGATTTTGACAAAACCATTGCCGATGACATGACCTAAAATGTCAATCTCTTCAGCGCCGAATAAACATGTTATACTGAGAAAACTAACTTAAAGGAAGATAACGCATTGAAAAACATTGCCATCCATTTACGGTACATTGGGGTAAGAAATTTACCCTATCCTCTTGGAACGTTTATATTATTTTTCTCTTAAGAGATTTATCTGCTAAAAATTAATGATATACTAAAGATATGTGGAATACCTAAAGTCACATAAATTCCCTATTTATAGTTAAAAAGTTATAGGCGTGTAAAGTGTGTTTGGGTCGATTTTTATCCCGATGTTCCAGTGAAGTGTTAAATTAACACAGAATATAACACAATGTGTGCTCATTATGTATGTTCATACTAATTCTTGTTTTTTTGTTGTTCCAGTGAAGTGTAAAATTATAGTTTCATAAATTCAAATATATTTTTATTATGTACGAACTCCTCACCAATTTCTTTGTTTATATTTCAAATATTCTATTAAATCTATTCATATATTGTGTAACCTTACAGAGATTATTATACACATCTAAGCAATAGATTTTTATCGATCTTGAAAATAAATATATATATATCGAATAAATTTAGATAATTAACTTCATTCGGGTAATTTAGTTTAACTCATATTTAAAATTCCTAAGGTTTTAATCATAGTAAAGCAAACAAAAAAGCCATCAATTTATTTTTAAAAATTTTGTCACTTAATTTAGAATTTAAAATCTCTATTTACTAATTAAGAGTTTTAATTTTGTGCATTGTTTAAAATCAATTTAATTAAATACCGTCGGAAAATTTTTTAAAATAAACTTCTTATTAAATAATATTTTTGAAGTTATTTATGTCAAAAGTATGTTTTGTGCACTTTATTTATTTAATAAAAATATATTTTGGTTGTATGTTTTATCTAATATTTAATAAATTTCCTTTCAGTATTTTAAAGCAACATTTTTTGATAAGTATATACGTTATTAGCAGAGTCGAGACTTTTTCGGAAATAAAACACCAAAATTTCGGTCGGAATTTCGGACCAATTTTCGGAAATTTTCGAAGATTTTCGGAACTTGTTTTAGGTAAAAATCATCTGTACAAAAATTTCTTAGAATATAGCTCTGAGGTTTTCTTTCTTAAAATTTAATTTTTTTAATAAAAAAAACTAGATTTTGTCCCATAAAAACAATTTTAAACACCATTACTTAAAACTTTCATAAAATTTAATTTTTTTTATAAAAAAAACTAGATTTTGTCCCGTAAAAACGATTTTAAACATCCTCACTTAAAACTCATCTAATTTAAGCAACAATATTTAAAATAAGTATATTTTTCGGATAACATTCGGAAATTTTTGAATAGACCATTTTTTCGGAGTTTTCGGAAACTAATGTGGTTTAAATTTGTTTGTAATTAATGACATAATTCATACATTTTAAACTCCGAAAGATTTATTCAACTATAAAAAAGTCGGATTTCTGAAAAAGTCTCGACTCTGGTTATTAGAACTAATATGTCATTATATTCTAATATATTTTGGGTTCCCAAGCCCTATCTAAGTTGGATGTATTTCTTTATTTTTAAAAATTTGGATTATTATTCATAATGAAAATGTAGAGATGAAAATATAGGCTGAGCCTAAGCCTAGTCGGTAGGCTCTAGGCTGACAGGTTAGAACAGGTAGTAGGCTGTAGGCTTAGGCTCCAAAATTATTTGTAGGCTTAGGCTTAGGCCGGCCTATGATGTCATAGGCTTAGGCTTAGGCTTTAGGCTTCAGCCTATGAAAAAATGTAGGCTTAGGCTGTAGGCTGAGCCTAAGCCTAAGGTTAGGCCGATTAAATAGCTCATCTCTAGTTTATACATTGCAATGAGTATAACTTTTACTTACTCTGGATTGTAGTTTTTAAATTAAAAATAAAAATGTCTATAAGAAATAATTAAGTCATAGAGCCTAGAGGTTAGGCAGCCTAAATTAAGTTTAGGCTGTAGGTTTAGGCTCCTGAAAAAAGGATAGGCTGTAGGCTTAGGCTTGAGCCTAAGATTCCGAAAAAACGTAGGCTTAGGCTGTAGGCTGAGCCTAAGCCTAAGCCTAGGCCGCCTAAAATTTGCATCTCTACTGTATGCTATTGAATCACTGAGAAAAGACTGGTAACAACTTATTGAATGATTACATAGAACTGATTAGAGACTGACAAATGATAGTGTATGTGTGAGCCTTAAATATATAATTTAGTACTAAATTACTAATATGAGTAATGCTTAGTAAATGTAAATATGTATAATAATAAGGAATATGAATTAAGAGTAATAGCTGTGATGAGTTATCAAAGCAGAAAAAAGACTGTGACTGCGGTCACTACAAAATATACCGATCTTGAGCTGAAAGCTAATCTGAGCTTAGGCTAAACATATGTGAGAAGAGCTTATAAGTGCAGCTCTAAAACTTTAAAACCGTGCGCTGAATTTCAGCTGAAGATTAAAATATCTCAACTCAATCAGCTCCAGACTATATCTATAGTTATACTGTTTTGAAATTTATTGATTATTACAACAAACAAAAGAATTTTTCCAATAAAAATAATCATATGTAATATGTGTTTAGAAATTTTCGCTATATTTAGCTAACTTTCCAGAAAATAACAAGATCTTTTGCAATTAATCAATCTGACTGCAATTTTCCAGGTTTTATTAGTAAAGGGATTTTCAAATCTTTATCTTAATAAATAGATTTTCTCGTTAGAAAGTGACCAGAATAGGATCAAAATGTAACAAAATATTTTCTATTAGGAATGTATGCAAAGTTCCTTTTGTAATACAGTTCGATTTGTCATACATGTGTGATGACAGGCGCTGATCCGTTAATGTGCTTTACGCTATAATTTACTTCTGATTCTTTAAGCGACTGTTGACATAACTAAAAAATAACATGTTGAGCTCTCTGTCATCTATGTTTAAATCGAATTGAACTCCATGTAGAACTCCACTGAATGTTGCTCTTGTAATAGCCTAAGGATGAGCACAGCGTAATGACGTAAAATTACGTGCCGTAATTTTACGTAATATTACACATTTTTACACATATAGTGCGTCAAAATCTATTTTAAGCGTAAAAATCTTCAAGCGCCATCTATGTTAAAATTTTTTTAAATCAAATTAAAAACATAATGGATGAAGAAAAACAAAAAAAAGTGACTAAACCGAAACTCGAGGTTTACAAACATATGGATCAAATGGAAGACACAATTGCGTATATTGTTTAATGAACAATTCCTTTAAACTTCCATCACGTAAAAAGTTGTCAACTACACTTCTTGAAAATGAATATGCAAAGGTAAATATGAAAATACTAGATTAAACTTAACATATATCACTAAAAATTTTATATATAGGTTATTGAATTAATAAACCAATCAATAAAAAAGTCGTGTGGATTAAGTTTGGTATTTGATTCATGGACGAACAAACGAAACGAATCAATAATTAATGTAGTTGTCTGTACGCCTAAGCCAATTTTATATAAAAGTGTCCCATCCGAAGATAATTGGCATACAGCTATAAATTTGTTCGAAATCATGGAACCAATCATTATTGATTTAGGTATAACAATACGAAAGTTCTATCAAATTTAACTGAGTTTATTGCTAATTAAAAACTAAACCTGTAATAATTTATAACATCCGAATTCTATGCTTTTTCTCTGTTAGGTCTTAGCATATAATAAAAAAAACAATTAAAATAGAAAGTTATAGCTAAAAACAGTCGATTTCGATGCTTTAACTCTGAAGGGTCTAAGCATAGGAAAAAACCGATGAAATACGACAGATTTTAGCTAAAAACAGTCGAATTCGATGCATTTTTTCTGATGGGTCTGAGCATAGGAGAAAAAAACGATGAAATACGACAGTTTTTAGCTAAAAACAGTCGATTTCGATGCTTTTTTTCTGATGGGTCTGAGCATAGGAGAAAGAAACGATGAAATTCGAAATTTTTTAGCTAAAAAACAGTGGATTTCTGTCGTATTCTGAATATAAAATTCCTTTTTTAGTTTTCAAAAAGTATTAAACTCACTTTTGTATTTTATATTAGGAATTTTAAATATTTCTGCTGTAATATCGGATAACGCAGCAAATATGGTTTGTGTTAAAAATAAAATTACAAAAAAATACAACCATATTTATGGAATTAAGTGTTGCGCGCACGTAATAAACCTATTGGTAAATGATATTATTACATCACAAAATGAAATCAAAATCCTACTTAAGAAAACAACTGATATAGTTGTTGAAATTAAGTATTCAAATCTAAAACTTGCGCATTTTATTAAACTATGCAATGATGTTCAAGAAACCCAAGCTACAAATCTTGTACTTCCTGTTCAAACAAGGTATGAAAAAATTATTTGCTAGTTGATAACTAAAACCAATGCCTATTTAGATGGTTTTCAATTTATGATATGGTTTCATCTGTTTTGAATGCTAAAGAAGTTTTAACTAAGTTCGCTTTAGAAACTGGAGATATTGTATTAAAGAATGCTTATAGGTGCGAAATCTTAGAAAAAAATGGAAATTATTGGCAACCATTAACGGAACTTAAAACTATTTTATCGCCAATTGTAAAGTCTATTAAAATTATTGAAAGTGATTCAACATCTATATCTTACGTACCCGATATATTCAAAAATATTATGGATACTTCTAAAGCATTGATATTAGAGTATTTTGACTTGGCAAAGGTGAAAAAGAGTTTATTGCTAATTGAAAACTAAACCATTAATTTTCAGTTTCTAGATAATGTTTCGGAAAGATACAATTATGTATGCAGTCCAACACATCTCTTAGCAAATTTATTACACCCAAAATTCAGAGGTCAAGGATTAACAGAAAATGAAACATTTCAAGCAGAAATGTTTTTTGAAAATCATTTAGAAAATTTGAAAAAGTCCGAATTAGAAAAGTCAAATAAATTTGGGGTTTTTATTGATTTCAAGAATAAATCTGGTTATTTTCAATTAAAAAGATTATGGACTAATGAAATTATTAATGTAGAAGAATGGTTTGAAAGTCTTAAATGTTATAAAAGTTATGAAGAATTCATAGAAATTACTTTAAAATTAATTACAATAAAGCTTAGAATGCTTCTGTTGAACGTTTATTCTCAAATCAAGGAAGAATTCATTCAAAAAAGAGAATAAGATTATTAAATTCAAAAGTTGAAAAATTAACCGCATTTCAAACTTTTTACAATAGTATAAATAATTCAATTAATAGTAATTATGATGAAAATGTAGTTCAATTTAATTATAATAATGATATAGAAGTTTTAGAAATTATAAATTTCGATTAAAATGATTTTTACAGAACTTTACAGATTATTACGTAAATTTACGTCAATTTACACTAATAACAAGATTTTTACGTAAAATTCCCATCCCTAGAATAGCCCGCCCTCAATATTAACAGTAACCAACAGAAGCGACAGTGTTTAGCTCGCAAGTATGTGTTGGTATTATTAAAATAACGATAATGCTGATGCGGACACAAAAGTTTTCTTTAAGGCATAATAACAACTTTCTTTTTGAGCTCCTCATATATTCTTATGAACAATCTTTTTAACGATTTTTAACGATTTTTATTATTAAAGCTGGCAATTTGATATCCCTTAATTAATATAAAGAATTGGTAAGTTAATTAATAAATGATTTGATAATATTCAATCTCGTCGTATCTAAAAATTATTAATTGAATCGAATAAATGTAATAATTATTCGTAAGATTTAATAAATGATGATTATTAGTTACTATGGTTACCATATTTTGATAGCAACGGTACATGTTTGCAATGTATTCCTATTGTCTCCAAACCACGAGAGTTTCTCTCCATAACCTTTCAAACCTCTGTGACCATTGCTTAGTCTTTCATATCTTGTCATTGTATTGCATCGCGTTTTTGCGTAAGCAATTACCTGTCATTAAACATTACTAAAATTACTTAGAATTTTCCAAAACAGGTGTTTTTATTTAGATTTATTTATTTTATCTTTTTATTTAAAATGTTTAAGCAATCAAAATAGAAATGCATATGAGTTTCCAAATATGATTTCAAAATAAAACAAATTTAAGAGTAAAATTATGAATACGTGTATAATTGAATTTAAAACTGTCGTTGCAATGCTTGCAAATCGATTTATTAAAACGTAATAATAATTATTATGCAAAAGTTTTTTAACATCAATTTTTTATAGTTACTATATTAATACCTATTCAAAACATAATTACTTAATAATACAGTTAACTATTTTAAGCAATTAATAAATTCATATTTTCGAAATTCATTAAAATTCATATCATCATCACTTAAGTAATTTTGCAAATAATTTTCACAATAGTTTCATTCGATTTCAGTATTATTATTATGGTTGCGATAAACATGTCAATCAAACAGACAATGAACATTAATATTTTAAGGTATATAAGAGAACACGAGAAAGTGGTTTAATCTTAAAACGAAGTTGTAATCAATTTTGATTAAACAGAAAAAAAATTCCTTTTAATATTGAAAATGAGAATAATTTTATTATTTGCATTGGTAATGGTATGCGTGAACTATGCATCACAATCGCCAGTACCAAATAACGGGACATCATCTACCGATGATACTGATGACTTACAGATACCTCAACCGCCAAAAACTACTAATGGTATCGTAATTAATGCAACTCACAATTGAATCGTGTTTTTGATTATAAATAAGATATATATTATTAACAAAAAAAATTTCTTATTGTAGCCTGGAAATCGAATGCGTGGAAAAAATTCGTAAAAGATTTTGTTGAATTCTTGAAAAATGCTGGAAATGATGATAAAGAAACCATGACTGCAGAAGTGGGAGACGATATTGAAGATACTGAATCAGCATATGTAGGTGATGCAGATGATGAGGATACTGATACTGCTGAGGTGGGATATGATGGTGAAGACACTGAATCAGCATCAGTAGATGATGCCGATGGTGAGGATACTGATACTGCTGAGGTGGGAGATGATGATGACGATACTGAGGCAGCATCAGTTGATGATGATGATGGGCCAGAAATTTGGTGAAAGAATTAATGGTAGATATTTTGGTAGGTGACAATAATAAAATGTTAATAAGAGAAAAAACAATAAATCAATATTTAATATATTTTATGATAACTGCTTATTATATAAAAAGATTCATATCAAAGTTTCGAATATTTCTTAAAATTTTATTGGTTAATTTTTTAGTTAATAATTATAATATTTCGATGACAAATGCTTAATAACAAAATAATATGCGCAATATAATTATAAAATGGTGTTATTTGATATGAATAAACATATTAAAAGTTTAAAATCTTATTTACTTATTTTTATGATAACTAGGGATTCAAAATTAATTAACGAATATTCAAAATCCTTAAAATATATATAAAAAACAAGTTATAATGACTTTAAAACCAAAATACGTGAAATTTAAGTAAACGAATCAAACAAATTGAACAATTTTTCAAATAATAAACGATATATCAAATTTTAAAAATATCAGATTTTTCAATTTTTTAAACAAAATTAGGTATTTTTTAGTAAAAGTATAAAAATTCATTATATGTTATTATTATAACGTGTGACTTTACAGAAAATCAAGTTTTTTTCCTAAATTTTCTGCAGAACTTGTAATAAATCCTTTCTGGAATTAAAATAAAAAAATTTCAATAGATTCTTTAAAACGATTTTTCGATTTTTAACAAATAATGAACGATTTTATGGTATTTTAGAGAACGATTATTTTGAACGATTTTTCAATATTTATTAAACGAATAATAAACAATTTTGCACCTTTTAATTGAACGATTTTCAAAGCCCTAATCATAACAAAACAATCATATTTTCAAATATTTTATTTAAATCTTCTGGTTTTAAATGTTTCAAACCGCAAATTTCCAAATAAATTTCAAACCCAAACCTTTGCTATTTATAAATTAAAACTTAAAAAGCTATTTAAACACTCAAACTGCCAACAAGTCAAACATTTTTGAATTCATCGATTAAATTATTTTTAAACGAAATTTTATCATTATTATGTTTTACCGTTTTAATAGTAATTTATATTTAACATAATATAGTTATTTAAGCAAAAATTCTTATTAATTTAATCCATAATAAATTATGCAACCGTATTTCATAAAATGAGTAATTACTATATATAATTTAATAGATTTTGATTTACTGTAATTTAATTTTCAAATTTATATAATTTACAGTACCACATATATAAAGTTTAAAATTAGTTTGTCGGTACTAATGGATTTAACTTAAAAAGTTTTAATTAGGGAACGGGATTTCAGGGACTAAAAGTGATTAAAACGGAAGGGAAACGGGAACGAAAAAGTACCAAAAACGGGACTATTTCCGGGAAAATTTTTGTTATTGAAAACTTAACAAATTACAAAATTAAGTTGAATTGGGTATAACATACATAACACTGATGAATACTAACCATTGAAATTTTTGAAAATATTTTCTCAGAATTTTAATACCTGTTGTAATTTCATACTCTATTTTAAATTTTATAGATAAATTGAAGATTTTTGTTCTATTATTAGAATTTTTCTTGCTAAATATAATGAAAACGGGAACATTTTTGAATATATGTACATATCCGGGATTATTTTACAAGAATGCCAAAAACTGGAAAAATCGGAAAATAAAACTACTTTTATTTGATTAGTTATATTTAGTATAAGTTAATATATTAATTTTCCGGTAATGCAATCAAGGTATAGATACGGGATTTTCCTGGAAATCCCTATCAATATGGATGAGTAAAAAGGGTGTACTTTTTTGATAACGTGACGTCAAATTTATATATGTAAATGTGTATGAAAAATGGCGTTACGTTATTAAAAGAAAAAGGACACCCAAGCGTGTCCTATTTCTTTTGATAACGTGATGTCAAATTTATATATGTAAATGTGTATGAAAAATGACGTAAATACAAAGCTCAATTAATATTTTCGAGCTTGTAATTCAAATTTAAGCTCTTTAAATTTTGAAGCTTACGATACTGAACTTTATGAACTTAGGTTGTGCTTTATATGTTTATAACTGTTTTACTAATATTATGATATCGATATAACTGAAAATTTTTTATAATAAAATTAAACACGATTTATTAATTAATATGGGTATCAAATGGGTTGTGGCGAATTAAAATGAACAAATTTATTGACATACAGGCAATTACAGGCATTAAGGAATTAACCAGTTAATACTTCATTACAGTATACTTTTATGTTTAACATAAAACTTAAATATTTAATGATAATTTTATTTCAAAGATTTGTGTTAATTATAGATTTAAAACACAATTACATTATATCGATTGTAAGTGTTTTATATTTTATATGTTTGACAAGTAATTTAATTAAGTTTCTATAAAATTATATATTTAGAAAATCTTGGATGACACTTATATATAGAAGTTTATAGTTTTACCATATCTGTGTCTTCGACTTCCATTTCTTATATTATAAAAAGCGCTTAATGTTTCCTATATTTATTAAGGGTTTTGTTATAATATTGTAATGAATGTTCGTTTATTTTAATTTAATTAAGGGATACAATTAATTAGTGGCACACCGTAGCCATTACGCAAACCGGAACCCGGAAACCCTCAGTGCTGCGCTCGCACATCACACTATGTTATCCGGTGGATAACACCAGATGGCGCAGTCACACATTACAATATCATAGCCTTAATAACAAATATATTTGATAATTCGTTTACTCACTATAAAGTAAAATTTCTCTGTACTTGAGATCTTGTTTTATTATGGATTATGTAATTACATGATCATTATTTTTCACAAAAAAGTGCATAGTAGTAGAAAATTAAAATATGTTTTAATTTTTTATATTATTATTCTAATGATAAAAATTCTTTATATTGAATTAAATATTTTAAATAATTTAAATTTTGTGTTATTCTTAATAATTTATATTCAATCGAAAGAACTTTTACTTATAATTTCATTTATTCAATATCAGTCAAAAATATAAAATGCTTAATTCTGAAATAAATTAATATTTAAGTTCTTAATTTATTATCATTTTAAGTGATGCTCATTTTTATCGGTTAAATTAAAGTTCAAAAAAATTAATGATAAAAATTATAAATTTAACCGAAAATAAAAATTAAAAAATTAAAAACTTTAGGCATAGGTGAATATAAGCCGTTACTCTTTTTTAATTTTTTGATTATTGTTATAATAATTAAATTATTACTAAATTTGTTAATACAAAAATTTGTTATTTAAAAATTATTTGTTATATTTACTTATTCTATAAAAGCCAAATCAAATACAAACCTATTTTCTAATTTATCAAAATTATAAAATTGCAGATTGAGTTTTATTACATCTATGTTATTATTTTTAATGTGTTAATATCTGTGTACAAAATTTATCGAAGAAATCACTTTTAAACTCATTCATATAAGATGGTTGTGATACCAATATAAGGTCGACGAAGAAACAGGCAAACATTGAGACTAAAAAATAAAGAGGTTTATATCTTATTTAATCGATAGATTTTTATATGCAGAGAACTTTGAAATGATAGATAATGTTATCGGCGAAAGTAGTTGAAAGACCACCGTTTAAATGGAATTCGATAAAAGTGATCGTTTGTTCGAATTATTAAGGATCATAAATGAGGGCGATATGAATCGTTATTTGCTACAATGATATTGTTATCCTATACAGTATTACTTATATTTGCCACTAAAATAATATACTATACAATAGTATTTCAATATATATTACTGGCGACAAAAAGACTATGACGCCGTCACATGTCTCCGTTATATATGTTATGTATAGCCAAAATTCAATAGTCCAGTGATAATATTTAAACCTACGCATCCAAACAAACTAGAAAACGAAACGTTTACAATGTAACAAAAATTCTTTTCTATTGATTGCTTCAAAGAAAAAATACACAAATTTTTAATGACCCTAAAGTAAGTACTTGTAGTGTATGTGATCTAACAGTCACATCACTATTAACTGTAAACGTATTAACTAGAAGTTCAGTGACTCACAATTATATTTCCTATTAGTCAGCATAAGCGTGCATATTATAACTTATTACTGTATAATATATTAGTCACCGCTTATGTATTACTTTGTATTAACGAATTACAGGTGTCAATTCAGTGTTAATTTCCAATGTGTTTACATTAAGTGATTATGATTTTCACGTTCACTGTATTTGAATGCTAACTATTATATATCGTTATTAAAAGTATTTGTATACTGAATGCGTGCTTTTTTCTATTGCGTTCTCATTGCCTATATTTTAGCATAGGAATTCACTTGCGTTAATAGTGTTAAGGGTTGTGGTCTCGATGTTCTTAGTGTTCTTCCTCTGAAGTGGTGGTCTTCTTATTCGCCGCACATTTTCGGTTGCAAACCTATATCGTCCGACTACTACTACAAGTCAAATACACTACAGTACTGCACATCTATTACCCTATAGTACCTTAAATGGATGCCAATGCTTTTCAATGCGAGTTTCCGATTTTATTTAACATTTTCTGTATAGCGAGAAAAGTTTAAACGTAAGAGTTTAGGGCATTAAACGTGATAAGCAGATCACGTTGGAATGTAGCAAATACTATTATCCAAAAATTCTTTAGTTGAAAGTTTTTTGTTAAAACCACTGAAGTGTTAAATGATAATTAGTTAATTTCAATTTAATTATTATGTAATAAATTTAATATAAGTAGTGTATTTGACTAGTAGTAGTCGAACGTTGTAGGTTCAGCGACGGTGATGTTCGGTCAGAGGTACAGTCATATGTAATACAGAAAACTTTTAGTGATGTGACGTAAGTGCACATACATTAAACTATCATTACACTATTAAGTGATTCATGAAAATGTGTTCGACAATATAAGAAAACTTGATCTATGACGGAAAATGATCATTATTTAAAAATATTTACTGGATTTTTCGGAATTAGACTAGAATATAAATATGTTATGGCATTATGGCATATTTGTTTCCAAATAATGGCATCAAATATGGCATATTATTTAATTAAATAATGGCATTTATGTCTAATTTTTAATTAAAATAAGTTAATATATAAATTAAAAAATCATTTTTAATAAAAATATTATATTTTTATTTTAACATAATGAAATCCTGTTTTAAAAATTTTATTATTACTATGTTTATGTTGATCTTTTTTCCATTTATTTTAAAATTTTTAAAGGTAACATTTATTTTTATAAAATATAAGAAATATTTATTAAATTTATACATAATTTGTGAAATTATGATAAATTATGGCCTCAACCTCTGATTATGGCTAATAAAGGCATTTTATGGCATGCCATAGAAATCCCAATCCTGATTATGATAAATAATAATTATTTTATATGAAGTTATAAATTAAAAATTATTGAAAACTTTTCTTTAAATTAATTTATTATATTCTATGAATTTTTTTATATAGAATTTTACTGTTAATAAAATAAAAATCGATAATATTATGAAAGATACAAGAATGGCAAACATACTGTTAACTCGCTATCTAATGAACAATGAAAATAAAGCCGAATAAAGAATATATCTTTAATTTTAAATTCAGTGGTAAACATGAAAAATGGATTAATTTTAATCTAAAAATTAAATTATTTTGTTATAAATTAGCTAGATTTTGCCAAATGAAATTTTATTTAACATTTATAAGTTTATTTTTTTTAAGCATAAAGCTATTATATTTTTGATCTTAAATATCAAAAATCAAGTTCATTCTTGTGTTGTTGAGCATTATTAGGATAATTTGAACTTATGTTTTCGCCTTCGAATTAAAGTTTTTCTCTTGACAAAAGCATAAAACACGCAACTTCCAAAAATACTACGAATTTAAACCATAAATATTTTGTTAACTTGCAATATGAATAATTTTAAATTTTTCTCGACCTTCAAATTTCCAAATTTTGTGTTGCAAATGGTGTAATTCTAAATGGGTAAACCTAGGGTTAGAACCCACTTATGTAATTATAGATTATTGTTAAGACAACTATAAATAATTAATTGATGGTAATTTTTGACGAAATCAATACTTTTAGGTGAAACTAAACCACAAATATTTAATTGTATGTATTATTGAACGTTTTTAATATATATTTACATAATTGTTATGAAATTACTTGTATCGGTTTAATTTGAATATATGAAATAAAAATTTATAAAAAATTAAAATTACAATAATTTTATTGATCATAATTTAAAATTTTAATTAGATATTTATGTGATTTAATAGAGTATAACGCAATTAAACTGATTATCTGTTGAATAGAAAATATTAAATTATTTTTTAATGTTTTATTAAATTTTGTTGCATTACTTGATAAAATCTAAGATAATTAATTATAAATAAATTTCCACAATAAAAGCCAACTTTTTTAACACCAATTCTTTCGATAAAAGTTATGATCTGATGAAATAAAAAATTTTTATTTTTATTTTAATAAAATAGATTTGCAACAACTGATTATCAAACCTTAAAGTTATTTTGTGTTTGTATCGATTTTATCGAATTCAAATATTTATATGACTTAATCGATTCATAATAAAGTGATGATGCAGTTTTGAGTACGAATAATAAAATAAATGCATAGAACAAGAAACCGTAAATAAAAAGAATTTTTATATAAAGCGTAATATTGCCAAATATTATTAGAAATAGTAGAATTATAATCAAAAATAATAACATGAAATATAACCAAAAGATAAACTTTGACCAATAATTATTATTGTAATCTTGGATTTCGCAATAAATTGAATTTAATTTGGTTAATATAAAAATGAGTTTGTTTTGATTTAATTTAGATTTCTTTTGAGTCGAATAGAACTTCAGTTTATTATTATAATATTTCAATTTAAGATTCAAATAAAAACATATTATATAAAAATATAATAACTGACACGAAGCGATATTAATAGTAAAATAACAGAATAAACAGATAAATAAACTCCATGGTAATGCAAAAATTATCGTTTGTAATAAAGTGCTATTTAATGCTAAAGGAATAAATGAAAATAAAAACCATGGATATATAAAACGCGATAATTTATAATAAACACGAAATAAAGTTTTTGATTTGGTTAACAATATTAAGACATCATCTTTATTGTAGAGACCAATACTCTGTGGTGAAACTAAACCAAACATCATATCAAATGGTTTTAAATAATTCGGTTTAATTCCCTTTAATTTATCCTGAATGTGGTTATAAATGGATGAAATTGTGAAAAACGATCCAAGTATTAATAATAAATTTGCAATAATTTTTAATTTTTAGAAAATAGAAAAAATCGCCAGTAATTAAAAATAGTTCTCTATTATTATTATGTATAAAGTTTGAACAAACAAACTTAATATATTGTAAACCAATTACTATCCTAACAATAACCGGATTACAAAATCGATATCTCTTTCTATTTCCATATGGAAATAGTGATAAACCAATTCTATATAAATGACATCCAGCTGATTCTATAATTAAATCTTCGGGTAATATTCTTCTAATACTAATATTCATATTTCTTAGAATTAAATATTTCGTTTAACTCTTCTTATATTATCTTTATATATAATTTTTAACTTCAACATACTTTGATATTTAACTTAAAATTTAATGATATTTCAATGTTGAGTATTAATAATTAATGTAATACTAACAGTTATATTATATCGATCGTAAATGTCTGACATTACATTTGTATTTACATTTATAGTATTACCCATAGTTACACAAGGTCTGAACCTCTAGGGGGGTTCAGATTCTGGAAATCTCAATTTTTAGAGGGGGGGTCAAAAACTCATCGGATTTAACCGACAATTTTTTTGGCCTTCTGACCAAAATTTTTTTCAAAAAATTTTTTTTCCAAATTTTTTTCTAGACAAGTCTAAACCACGCCCCCTAGAAAAACTCGTCGAATTTAAATTATAATTTTTTAAAATTTTGACAAAACTTTAAAGGGGTCCCAAAATTTCAGTAGTTTTGATGCACAATTTTTTAACATTTGACCAAAAATTTTTCCAAATTTTCAATTTTTTTCGTCCTTGAATTTCTCAAATTTTGGTTGGGGGGTGGTCGGATTTTCGAAATTTTAGGGGGGAGGTCAACCCTGGGCTAGCACCCCCCTTGTGTAACTATGGTATTTCCATATCAGACTATCTTTATTTCTCTATATGTTCACAGTTTAATTTTAACAAACACTTCAACGCTATATCAGATAATACACTAGAATTATTTGTTATATGTGGTTAGGAAGTGACGTTTTCGGTCACATGTTAACTTATTTCATTAGGGTTTGAAATCCATGAAATCGTATTGAAAACGTATTTATTTATTTATTTATATTGTTTATTATGATTAATAGTTAATAAAAATTACTATTTCTATAAACCTTAATCAAAATTTCAATCAAATAGACTCATATTATTTCGTGTCGTTCTAGTTCTAACCACATCTAACAAATAACTCTAGTACATTTAAAAATTTTACAATGAAATAAATCAATAGGTATTTAATTATTAACTTGTATTTTATGGTTATTTGCATATTTATCGGATAAAATAAAAGGAAATAATGTTAATAACGGTTAAGTATAGTTTAAAATTATATATTTCATCGAAAATTACTTTTAATGTTAAATATCTTTGAGGAAATGCTTTAAGAGGATCGGCCGTAGACATTTCCGGTATCGACAAGTCATTGGCTAAAAGTGTATTCCCTTCCAATTCAGCTTTCGCTTTATCGAACAGATCAAACACTGATGTATCTAAACCTTTATCTTTCAACTCTTGCATTTTTGTCAAAATCTCTGTTAGACTTTGAGTATCAGAGGAAGTACTTAAATAATCTTTGGTTTGAGTATTATTGTTAGACATCTTCGTATTAATTACAGTCCCATTGTATGAGAGACTACTATCAGAAAGCCTAGGGCAGACGAAAACTCTAACCGTATACACCTGTTGACGACCCTACTGGCTTACGACCGTAATACATTAAGTGTTGGAGCGGCTCACTACTCACGCTCTTCCGGGTTTGCATACGTGAATTCAAACTCACTAAAAACAATATTCACACTATACAAGTGACACACAATCGATACACTACCACTACCGTTACACTACTACTATACTGAAAAAACAGTAATAGGTTTTTAAAATAATGTTTGGGACAAATAAAATGTAAAATTATTGTAAATATATCTAATAGAAAAACAAATATTAAATAATTATTGCGTAAAAATATTTTGTAAAAATAAAATAGTCAACTTTATGGTAGGAATTGTTGTTAATGCACGTTCTCTCAAATCATAATTAACATATTGTTGTATTTTGTTTTAAAATACACTATTAGTGTAAGTAATCATAAATAACAAAAATATTTTTATATATTCGGGTTACATATTCGGGTTATGTATATCATAAATAATGCTTGAAAATAATCTTTGTTGGTTTTATTTTGGTTAGGTTTGTAATTTTAACAATATGATGAATTTCTTATTCAATAGATGAACAAAGTATTGAAAATGAATGATTATCTGAGCTATTTATTATTTAACTGTACGACGAAAGCTCGAAAAGTTAAATTTTCAGCCGGATTTTTCGTCATTTATACTTTTAACCATGAATTCTATTTAAACTTAAATTTCTGTTCATTTTTCATCCAAATTACTATATTTTATATTTAGTGGTTATTGATTTTATATTATATAAATTGTATTCTACATAAAAGTTTTGCACAATTCCATCCAAAATAAAAAACTTATGGCTATATATTTTCTGAATTAAAAGCCCAGTCCGACCTATACCCGCAATATTGAAACCCGATAAAGCCCGACAGAATTTGAATTAATAAATATTGTTTTTAGGTTATTTGTATTTTAATTGTAAAAAACGAGTGGCGATAATATATTGTTACAAAATGTTTATAAAAGTAAATAAGATTAAAAAAGTGAAGTTCGACGCAGAATAATTAATTATAAGGCCAAGTGTTTTGTTAAATAGCTAGTAATCGGAAAATTTGGTTCTTATAAAAAAAACTTTTCTATAGTTATTTGAATTATTTAAAAATATTTTTTGCCGAAAAATATGTTTCGCTTCAATTTGATAATCTATTATTGACATAATTAAAAATATAAGGCATAGAAGTTAGGAGATAATTCCAATCATAATTTTATATCCTTTTTAATTCGAGTCATTGATCGCATTGACATTGAATCGCATGTAATCAATCGTTAATGGGATTAAAAAATTCTAAAATAAGCTTTTTTATCTCACACTAAATCCACACATAACTTTACAATGAAATTTTTTCTTAAATAACTGTATATATAAGTTGCATTTTTCTTAACTAATTTTTGTATAAAGTAATCGTTTAAAATGTGTTGCTTAATAAAATACTTTGCGATCGCAATAATAGCTGAATGTATTTCAAT
>JAQGAW010000807.1:0-24008 GCA_034698025.1 Phthiracarus crinitus
AGAGAGAGAGAGAGAGAGAGAGAACTAAAGTAGATAAATAAATGGTAATCGCAGTTAAACTTGTAATGTGAAAAAACTTGAAAGAGAAAGTGAACATTTCGGAAGTGTTTCAAGTTAGAGCTAACCTCAATTATAATACCCAGTATTGAGGGACAAATGAGAGTGAAATTAGTGCAAAACATATTTTACTTTTACTACTTCTTTTTAACTACAATCTTTAGCTGTCTTCTCGTAGTGAATATAAAGCAAACAAAATATGATATTGAGAACAGTGGCAATTATTTTTTTTTCGCTTTTTTAACAGTTGGCACGATTTAATTAAAGAAAAAGTTATTATCTTATTGGGGTATACGGACGTATGAAATGTGGACAAATGATATTGCTATGCATTGCATTTCCAATCTCTCTCTCTCTCCCCTCCTCTTCTCCTACTCTCTCCCGCTTTGGCCGCATTTTGGTCGTAATGAAAATATTTTATAAGGACGGCCAGTGATTTTCTTGTTTACGATAGCTATCTGTTTACATATATTTAATTTCATTAATAATTTTTACGTTCGCCCAATTTTTGTTATGAGGTAATTAAAATTGATACGAAACAACCAATTTAAAAATGAAAACCGGAATTGTGTGCAAAATCTAGATTCAATTACAAGAAAATTTACTCTAAAGTGTTGATAAATTATCTTCACATAATTATAAGCAAAAAAATTGTAATCAACGACATTTTTTGAATAAACTTTTATTTGTAATAATTCATAATTTCTGGAATTAATAAAAATTATATTTCAATATTTCATTTTTGCAATGATAAGCAGTTAATAAAATAAATCGATTGAAAAAAACATTCCTTCTGTTAGAATCAGATAAACTATTGAATGTTTTATTTTTCAAATACGACTTATTAGAACAGTAGGAACTGATTGTATCTTAGAATACAAATTGCAAACATTACACAATATTTTAAATTAATCTAAGATTGACAATATTTTCTAAATAAAAACTAAGAAAATGAATAATAAATGATTGTTCACATACCTTACAACCCTCACAACTTGTCACACCGTAGTGATAACCGGACGCTTTATCGCCGCACACTTTGCATGGAACAAATGACTTCGATGGTGTGTTGCTATTGGAATCTGCGGCTGCGAAACTGTTTTGATGCGAATCTATTGTTAAAAAGGGTGAATAATGTTTAAAATAAAAAACCAAACTATTTACTTAATGATATACATAAATTATCTGTATATACAGTATATATGTGCAGTAATTTTATAGAACCATTTTTTTTCTTAAATAATATTTTTGCATTTATTTCGAGAAGTATCAAATTTGTTTCTGTACGCTTAATCGTAAATTGTAGAGTTTATAACGTTTATTTTATGTGATCATTAATGCATGCTGTTTTTCCACATATATAAATATAATATACAATTCAATTTAGTTTCAATTTAAATATATTTTTGCCCATTATTTTATATAACATTTTGAGCTCAAATTTTTTTTGTCTTTCAAATATTTTATTACATTTTCGGGTACCGTTACTGAACAGATAAATAATTTAGTAGTAAACACAAACGCATATATAAAAATGTTTCGTTCTAAATGGGTTGACATAACGTACTCGTACTGGAAAAACTTAATATTAAAAGGTTATTTCGAATTCAACAATTTTCGTAAATGCATTTTCATTAAATATGAGTTTTCTCATAACTTCATTAATTGTTATGACTATGCATACAAAAAAAATGAATAAATAATTATATTTTGACACACTTTCACTGCGTTTTTTACGGTAAAAAAACGTTAAAATAAATTAAATATAAAAATCAAAAAATCGTTATATAATGAATTTAAAAACTTATTGCGGCACTAATTAATATTTTAATAACAGATATTTAGGATTAAATCTAAATTTTATTACTTTAATGTCTATCAGTATACTCGTGGCTGTTTGGCTGTCCTTAATTCAGTGTTATGCAAATTTATAAGCACTAGTAATAATAATAATAATATTTCATAAAAAATAAGTAAAACAAGAAAACAAGTCTGCAAAAACAAAACATTACAAAACCAGAATTTTATGGATAGAGAGGTGAGAGATAGCGAGGAGAGAGAGAGGGAGAGAGAGAGAGAGATTAAGTGAAACGCGAACGAGCAGTGAAATTACTTCCGCGTTGACCTCCAATGTGTTGTCAATTGCATGCCATAATTACATTAATAATGAAATATATTACTCTATTATATAACTATATGGCAAATGAGATTTTGAGGACATTATTACACTGAAAAGATATACACACTTGAAATACGTTTGATGTGATAAATAACTACTCTTTATATGATTTAATAGACAGAAACACAAATACTAATCGTTTAAGTGTTTATCGATAGCCTAATTCTGATATAATTTCCCAAATCCCTTGTTTTTATGAATCCTTAAGAAGTTCGTATCGATTATTATTAATTGCATTTATGTGAAAACATCATTACAACTTATTGTACTCTAATAACGTTTTCAACATTTAATTCATTACAGCTAATGTCTAATCGTTTATGGCATTCAAACGTTTTAATTAAAAAATCTGAAAATGAAATCGGAAACCAAAAAAACATAATTGGAATACAAATTCCAAAAAATGTTATGGATTTATCAGAATATGTAAAGAATTATTATTAAGCTTTATTACACTGACAACAGTATAGCAATGTTTGAAAAAGAATACATTTGGAGAATTTACTTAAATGAAATTTATACTTAAAAATGAGGTCTGAAAATCAAATTTGAATTAATTTTGATTCGACGTAAATAATGAATACGTATTTTGATCCAAAATTAGTTTTGCTAAACATTTCATTATCAAGAGTAAACAAAAGCGGAACAAACTTAAAATGGAATATTGAAGTTTAATGTGAAAATATTACCTGATGTACTGTACAGTCTAGTAATTAAATCTTTTATTTTAAAATATAGGATTTTTATCATAACCTCAAATACCTTTATTTTTTTCTAAATATTTCTTATAAAAACATTATTATATTATTCAGATCACAAATAATCAATACTAAAAAATAAGTTCAAAGATATCAAACTCTTTTTATTGTAAAAAAATTTATATATCTTATTAATATTTCTACATTTATAAGATATAAATGTGCGTAAAGCTAGATATTATTTCTGTAAAATTACCATTCAGTTTGAACAGTTCTCAAGTAGTTTCCATAATATTTTAGTTAATTTCCGAAAAAATAAAATCAGCAATTTTTTAATATAAACAACAAATAAATCAAAAATGAAATTTTGTTTGACTGAAAAATCAAATTATTGGGTTTGAAATATTAATTATTTTTTGTCTGAAACTTACTTATACTACAAATAATCTTATAAACGAGTAATTCAGTATATCTTATGATATTTACTCTCTTTCGATGTGGTTTTACTGCTTTTTAAATTAATTAAATATTCGATTAATTTTATGAATTTGTAAGATTTCAATTCTCTTATTTTTGCAATCAAAATAAAAATTATGCAAATAATCCTAAGGGAAGCAACAAAAAATGAATTAACTAATTAACTTAATCGTCACCTCCGCTCAAATTTCGTTAACATCTTATATTTTGATTTTGATATCACACATGACCACTTAACCCTTAGTATTTGGTCACAACTTTTAATAGCAGGAAGTGATCGTACGCTTTTTATGATTATAAAACCTTAAACTTTAATATCACATAAATAAGTTTTTGGTTTTTTATTTGGATTTAATAAAATAATTTGTTTCAATTTTCGTAAATTTACGATTTGTTTTCAAAACGTAAAATTTAAATACAAATTTACCATTATTTTATAACCAAACAGAGCAAAAATTATTAAAAATAGATTGTTTAGAAACTTAAATTAGTTTTTAAAACAGAAAGTCAATAAAAATTCGATAATAAAAATATGCGCAGATTAATGGTATTAAAATATTTTTAACTAGATTAAAAAATAAATTTTCATTAAATCATTAATTCTATTTAAAGTTTTTTTCGCGAATTTAACTCAATCATAGACCTATCATAGATTCTAAATGTCAAGTTTTATTAATTTATTTTAATCTTTATAATCTTAGATTTCCTACATTTTTTATTTATTATCTTTCATATTCCATAAAAGTTATATATTGCATAAACGAATGCATCAAAATTACTCAAACTTTAATCCAAAATATTAAATTTAAAAGGGTGTTATATTTATTAAATTTTTTTTATACTAGAGGGTGTTGTAATACTTTCGAAAAACAAGATAGAGACTCATAGACTCTCTATTAGAGAGCAGTGTTACATGCAATTGTTAGGTAAAATTTTATTTACATCCAATAAACTCTACTTTAAATCATTTAAAAAATTGTATACTTTATAAAAAATATGTATTAAACACTATTTGCATACACTATAGTTTTACAATTGTTTTATTTTAATTTAAAATTTAATTTTAATAACTGTTCGTAGTTTTACTAACAAAAATAATATCAACTTGTATTTAAAGTGATTTCATTTAAATTTATAATTCTAACTGAATTGTAGAAATAATGACAATTTTTCGCAATGAATATTAATGTTGAATCATTTCATGCAACGAATACACAATTATTGTGAACAGTCTTTTAAAAAATAAGGAATTGAATTGCCAATTCTAGTGGTAGTTCGCCAAAGCTAACTGAAATTCGTGCCAATAAACTAAAACTTTTTTATTCAAATAATTCAAATCAGTTGAATCGATTAACTAAAAAAGCGTTTGTCAATATTCCAACCAATTCTCTATCATATCATAAAATTGTCAAGTTTTTCGATGGTTGAAAATTTGCGTTTTGACACTGCGTGCAAACGCGTGTAACGTTTTCCTCTTTAAATAGTTTACAAAAATAACATAAAAATTTCAAAACACATATTTATTTTATTTGTTTGTTGTATTACTAAAAAAATAAGCATTCGTGCTATTTTTTACGCTTATTTAATTAACTGCAAAGATTTGAAAACTAATGAGTTGAGTTAAGCTTTAATTTTTTTGGGTAATTACTGCAATTAATATAAGCTTATAATATTGGAAAGAGTAATAAAAAATAATTTACATAATAAAAACATAATATGTCTAATAAGGTATTAAATATTGTAATCTATTAACCCCTGGAAAATCATTTAGGTTTTCAACTATATTTCAAAATCTATGCGATCACACAATCAAATACTGTTACAGTACTGGACACACAAATTTATGAATATATGCAACCCATGCGTCAAAAATTGGTTTATTTATAATCTTTGCAATTGCTTTTTAAATTACTTTTAAAAAAATCAAATATCATTAAAAACTATAAGGTTTCGAATTCTTAGCTTGTAATTTAAAATAGACCGAATAATCTTTCGATATCATTAGCATTTTTAATATCTTCGTACAGAAATTGAAACAAACAAAAAAAGCCAAAATAAGAAATTATTTTATTTTTTGAAAACATTCATTTCAATCAAAGAATTGAATAAAATTCCTTCAATAGAGTACTGATATATACAGTATGATTCAAATTCAACTAAAAAGAAAGCCTTAAGCAAGTCGTTAACAGCAAATTTCTGTAAACAATATGCTAAAACAAAACAAAAAAACGAAAGACCATTTATTATGCGAAAACAGAGATAAAAAATAAAACAACGCCCAGTAGTGTAGCGTAAGCTATAACTTATATAATGTTAAATTTAAGTTTACAACGACTAACGACACAAAACACTAAGTTATCAAAATGCATGCAAACATAAATATAAGATACTTTAGTTTTATTTAGTTAAATAAACAGCAGAAAGAATTGCGGAGTATATAGCGATTCCAAAATTGTAAATAAATGATTATATATGATAAAAATATAATTATTATTAACGAGAGTTATAATCATCGCTATCACTGCTATTATCTTAGTTTACTAGAGAAAGCGATTAGTTATGGTAAACAACCTTCTAATTTAATTGAAAATTTATTTTCGTACAATTATTCAAAATTATTTGTAAATTTTCGGGACAAAATTTAAAACTAAAAATTCTAAAATCACGTTCTTTTTACATTTATTTCATTTTACGTGGAAAAAAATATTCTAAAATATTCTATTATGATTCGCTCAGTATTTACTCACAAAACGTAATACAACAACAATACACAATTTACGGTAAATTATCTATTCTTGGCGCAGCTCTACTCACACAAAAAGAGTAGACTAAAGATTTTTTTGCCGCGGATTATAAGAAAAAAAATATTGTTTATTGTATTCAAGTGCAAAACACAACAGCGAATAGAGAAGAAAAATTCATCGCTCTTCCGCATGCCTTAACTATTACACGCATAAAAGAAAAATAATAGCAGTAATAATACGGCTAATAATAATATATGCAGAAAAGCTCTCAACATATCACAGTACACTAGAATTTTTTGTTGTTTTTAATCGATATATAAATCTCTTTTATTGTTTATTTATTTTACAAAAATTAAACCATATATAAAAACAATGAGTTAAATTGTGCGCACGTATTATAAATAATATAACAAAAATGAATGCTCGGAATACGTCAAACTTAAGCATTATTTAAATCATTATCGCTTAAATAAAAACGATAAATACTTCCGCACTAAAAAAAGTTTGTATTTTTATTAATTTTTGTAAATGATTTTTAATATAAATTATCGGTAAAATTATTGATTTCACACTTGGAGTCTTACAGCACAGTGTTTTCATTGATGCGCAGTTCTCCTTCAAAAGGGTCATTGACTCCGCTATTGCCTTCAAGGCGCAAATACCATTATATTCATTTTGCTTTTTTATCGCGCTTTTCTCTACCGTTTTTTAGTCTTAATGCACACTCCTCTCCCACTGCCCCTAACATTGGCTAACCTTCTATACAAGATTTTGGTTGAAAAAATTATTGAAAAAATTTAATATCAATGCATATTTTATCAGTAATTTTGTTGTTTTTGGATTCTAATACTGTATAAAAATATATATATAGAGAAAATTAGTCGGAAAAATAGCTAAAAAAAAATATTTCGCAACAGAGATATTTCGCAAACACCTGTCAAACAAATTTTGTTTTACTCACATATAATATTATTTTGGATGTATTTTGACAGTTTTTGAAATATACTATACTATTACCGATTTACTGAATTAAATATAAATGAAATATAATTAAATAAAATCTTTAAATCTATTTTTCCGCGGAATAAATAAGTGGATCCTAAAGCGGCAATTGTTTAAAACAAAATTCAATAAACAGATAATAAACACAAATAGTGTGCGAGAAAAGAAGCGCAGTATAAATGTTTTTACAAATATAATAAACTCTGGGAAAAAAGTAAATTTATATTATTTTTTATGATAATTACAATCGACTGTTTTAAGATCTTTAAACGTTTCTTATATTAGCGAAAAAGAGTGAGGGCGACGTCCGTTCACTTGAAAGATCGGTAAAGTGCAACGACCCGCGGAAGCAAACTCTCAGTCATCGGACATTGACATTGGACTGAAGCTAAACAAAAAACTGTATACAACTATACCTGTATGCATGCAAGTGCAGGTAAAATACCTATACATACAAGTTGTTTAATGCGAGTGTAAATGTATGTGTATGTGTATGAGCGTGAGTGAGTGTGTGTGCGGTAATATACGCATCAGATTTTCCGTGAACTTGGCCCAAATTCAATACATTTTTATTATTATTTTATTACAAATCAGTAAATCCGAAAAAATAATTTTACCTATTATTTGATACATATATATTTCTTGCTCGCATATTTTTTAACTGTGTTTTTAACGCCTCAATCATAATAAAAGAAATCAAGTTTGCATCGATTAATCGTAAGAGTAAATGCGCAACGAATCACACAAAAAAATTTTAGTTTAAATTTTATATTAATCATTACCATAATAATTGTGCAAATAATAAATTAATCTTAGAAAAAATATTCTTTAACACTTAATTTTATCGTTTAATCCGTTAAACCTTTACGAAAATATTCAACAAAATTAATCAAAATAAATGACTTTTAGGATTAATTGAGTAACCTTTCAAAAAAAATTCGCTATATTTTGCTTCATGTAATTTTAAAGATAATCAAAATCGGAAAACTTTTATAATCAATAAATATTTGCAATAAAGTAATCATTAATTATCTAGAAATATTTTAATTTCAAAATTATTCGAAAAATAATCAATTATTAACACTAAGTGTACCTCTAATACACAGATTTGAGCGATAGTTAGTTTTTTATAAAGAAAATACTGCTATAAAAATATCGATAATGAATACCTTGTTGAAGATTATTAGAATTTTTATTTCTGGAAGACTTATTTTTATGAGTTGGCGATGAACTTTCCGCTAATTCTCTTTTCGTTTCATAAATGACAGTAACTGGCGGTCCATTAGCCCTTCCAGAGGCAGAACCTGGTTGTAACCCATTGCTAGTGACAAGTGGTGGTGATGTCGCTAAAGCGGGTGGCGATCTAGTCATAGGATTTCTATTTAATGGAGTAATGAGCGCCTGAGATTCAGTTCCGGGGTATGGCGGCAATGGTCGGTACTCTTTTGGGGTATAAACGGCGTCTGCCACTGCGTTTGGGTCATAAATACACGGCTTTTCGTCATATTCTTTCTTAATTGGATCATAAAATGATAAAGAAAATTCGCTGTCAAATATTTCTGCGCTCAATTTAACTCCACTGTCAGGCGATGATGTAGAGCTGGTCACTGGCGGTGGAATCACAGCACACGTTTGGTCATCCAATTTGAATACATCCATTTAGAAAAGTTTGTGATCGACAACACCGCAACCAATGCGAGGACATTAATAACAATTTACCGATATATCGGTACTAAAAGTACAATAATGTATACAATAACTTGCAGGTAAAAAAGTTTAGGTACAAACTTCGTTAAAAGTTAATAGTTTTAGCAAAACTTATCAAATAAGTAAAAATATATGTATATATCAAGTGTTTCGTTGCTCGATATTATTTATAAAACTTTTCACAATTAAAAAACAAATATATAAAAATTCTACGTCTGTATAATAACTTTAAAAAAATAGTTGTTTTAAGTAAAATAAAATTAATAATAAATAGTAAATCGAGAGAATAACGCAACTAAATAACAAACAACAAGTTGCTTATTCAATCAACAAAGTTTTGCCAAATAGCTTATGCATACTAGAAGTCACTTCACTCAACCAACGAAGCGCCGCCTCTTTTATCACGTGTCACTTTTCAACATTTTTATACATTAGTTAGTCTGCAAGTTTTCGTTTGGATTCAGTGAAAACAAACTTGCACTATCACTAGGGAACGGGATTTCAGGGACTATAAAATGGGAACCGGGAACAATAAACAATTTTAATCGGGACTATTACCGGGAAAATATTTTTTAATTAATATTAAAGATTTATGAAATTTCAAAAGTTGAATTGATAATTCAAATTCTAATGATAATAAACACAACACTTAATAATACATATTATTTAAAATACTTATAAATATAATACCATTCACTATTTTCATATTTTATTTTAATATTTTGAATACAAAAATAAGGCTTTTATACTAGTATTTAAAAATTTTTTGCTATATATAATGAAAACGTGAATAATTTTTAAATATTCGTACAAACCGGAATTATTTTAAGAAATTGTCAAAAAAAACGGAAAATAAAACTACTTTTAAATGATTAAGAATTAATAGATGCAATAAATGTGAAATTCCCGCAAATTCCAGCATATTTTAGTCTGTCCCCAATCGGCGCATTTTCCCTTAACCCCATTTCCCCCCTTTCCCACGGCACCCATTTTCGACATCTAATAGTCTACAAAACGCTTTTATGTTGTGACGCGTTTTCCCCCGTTAGATCTTTTAGAGTGTTTGACGTCAATATTGGTTTTAATTTTAAATTTAGAAATACATGTGTTTACTATGGATTAAACAATGATTTCTAATAATTTCTATTAAAAAACTAGAGACAACGCTTATCTTTTGTTTGATAGTTAGCTAATATTAATACCGTATAATAAAAATTACTGTTAATCTAACGCATAAGCTTTAGTTTTAAAAAATTATGAGTTAATACTTATGAAATTACAAATAAAAAGAATCCAATTAGAAAAGAGATAAACGCTATTGTATTTAAAAAATAAAAGATTTAAGACTTGAATTGAATAACAATCAATTGAATGTTATCCGTTAGCTGTACAGTATAGCAACATCTTTACCATCAGACTCAGTATGAGCAGAGAACGTACCATTTTTTTGTATGGTTAGTGCTTGCTGTTTATGACTGCTGTACAGTAACAGTACTCCCGTTAGTAGAGAGCCTTCTTTCAATCTTAAGGTAAGTTTTTAGAGCAAAAGGCATTCAGAAAACGTAAATAAGTATAACAATAGAATGGAATATGCAAAAAACGGTTTAGCGCCCCATTTAGTCTCTTTTCATTTCTCCACTTTTCATTTCCACTTTTCATTTCACCACTTCATTTCACTACTTTTCATTTCTACGCCTCCTAATTCAACGCCTCTTAATTTCAAATAATTAAATAATTTATGTAATTTATGTCATATCCTTTATAATAAGTTATGTATAATAAGTTCAAAAATATAAATTGAGATGCGGTGAAATCGGAACTCACCATAAAAAACATGCAGCACTTGTCACCCATTCTGAACGATAGAGATTTCTTTTGGACCTAATTTTAGTTTACACCGTTTCTTAATCTTTTCGAATGCTCTCTGAAAAATAACTGCAGAGTACAGCACTCGCTACAGTAATAGGGATTCCATATACAGTACAGCGAACGCGAGAGAGATTCGCTGTTTCGCTGCTGCTATAGCTCTGGAAAGGGTCGATGAACTCTTGAGAGCATTACTTATATAGTGATAGATGACAGACATTCACATCGATTATATGTTTGTTACTTATTCTATATCCTATTATGTAATATCGTATTTATTAAATTTGAATTTCAAATAACAAAGTGATTGTTTTTATAATTAAGATTTCATGTTAACGCAAGCATTATTGTACTGTATATCCAATAATAGTATAAATAATTTACATTTAAAACTCATTTATCTCTAGCGATCCGATAAAAACGGATTAACTCTCTAAACAGATCCGCACATACATATCACTAATAATATTAAAGATAGCGTTCATTACCTTTAGTACTGCTTTCGGCCTTATGTTGTAATGCTTTCTTAATTTCATTGTTAGCTTTCCTACTGTTAGTGCAAACTTGCGAACCGCTGGCAACGCTTACTGTCGACTCTTCGTGCAAAATCACCGTTGATGTCACTGTTTCTTCTGCTTCGCACGAACTGCTCGAACAGTTTACTCCTTTTCTTGTGGACATACGTTTTGGTCGAACACTAATCTGTAGTGCAGTCATAATTTCATTATCTTTTCGCGTAACAATCGTTCGTTAGTTTTATTAAACTAATAAACCAAACAATTTAAACGAAATGAATTTATTTAAAAGTACTTAAACCATTTGAATGTTTTCTTAAATCCAGTTTTTTTGCGATTCGTTTAAAGAGTATATACTAATACTATATACTAGTATATACTGTAGAAACAACTGATGGTAAATGTGATGATAGATAACGTTGATATAACATTATTTACCTGTAATGAACGTAATAAACGCAGATAAGTATGATTTACAGGCGTTAGATATCTATTTAATTGAAAAAATATGATGAATAGTGAAATGAATGCTTCCTCACACTAAAAACGTGAATATCATTAATTTTATGAGTAAATCGATATATGTTTTGTGGAACGTATATTAAACAACAAAATACTATTAATTAATTTATACAATGTTTTTGAAAAAAGTAAATCAACGATAAACACTTGAATGGAATAATTATATGAATGTGACAGTATTTGCATTTAAATCACATAACCATACAGTGTTGATGAAACGTGCTTAGCGTTAGTGCTTATTTGTAGGCTAACAACAGCTCTCATGTTGACTGTTAGAGATCCGTACATCGACTGAATCTTAGTTTTAGAAACACTCACTCAAGTACTACAGAATATGCGCAAACTTTATTAATAACATTGTTTATTAAACTATTTAAGTTAACCGTAAGTTGTCATGTTTTTATCAATAACTATTATTTGTTTTAAAATAAAAATACAATAACAGTAACAAATATGCAACTATAGAACCGACATTTACTATAAATTAAACAAAAGATTTTTATCGGGATTATATAGCACTGCAGATAAAACCTACAATCGTTCTTTTTAAAATAAATTCAACTGTGGACATTAAAAAATAATTTTAAAGTAAAAATTTACCAACAATATAATTAAATGATTAAATGCCAATAATATTTCATACTTAAACCATTTGATACGGTATACTAAAAATACTTTTTATTATACTTTTGAATGAACTCAGAATATAATACAAACTGACATCATTATGGAAGTTCATTCTCTAGTATTTTTTTGTAATTTTTCTCATTTTTAAATTTTCAAAATTATTCTGAATCTCATTTAAATACCGTTTTAGCCTATTGTGCTAATTTAATATTAGAATCAAATAGTATCTCGGATTCCTTACAGTAACGTATTCACTTTAAATTTTTTATGTGAATGCACGTATTTTTATTAACGCTACTTATTGTTTAAACGGTGTTAGAAAAATTTTATATATTTAAAACTAAAACTTACGTTATAATCATAGTTACACAAGATCGGATGCTCTAGGGGTGTCAGATTCAGAGAATCTGAATTTTTAATTCTTAACGGATTTGAACGACAATTTTTAGCCTTCTGACCCAAATTTTTTTGTCAAAAAATATTTTTTCTTATTTTTTCACAACAAAATCCTAAACCCCTTGGAAAACTGAACGGATTTAAACGATTATTTTTGGAAATTTTGGCCAAAATTTAAATGCTCTCCAAAACTCATCGGTTTTAACGGACAGTTTTTTGATATTTGACCAAAAAATTTTAAAAATTTTTCCGTCCTAAAATTTTTAAAAATTTTGACTGGGGAGGGTAACTATTCCAAATTTCTAAGGGGGTCAACACTGGGCTAGCACCCTCTTTTGTAACTATGGTTATACTCAAAGGGTAAAATTTTCTTTGGGAATAATATATAAAATTCTTTGAAAATTCATTGACTATTTATTCAAATTTCTTTGAGAAAATTAACAAAATTCTTTGTTTATTCTTTTAGAAAATTAAAATTTAGTATAATTCTTTGACATTTCTTTGAGCATAATTTTTGTTTTAAATCAATATATAATTTACATAAATTAGTTAATAATAACTACAATTTAAATGCGATTGTTTTTAAAATGCCAATAATCAAAATTTGAACAAATTTTCTATTAAATATTAAATTTACAAATTTCTTTGAGAAACATAAATATTCTTTGAAATTCTTTGAGAAAAGTTTAGAATATTAGCTATTTTTCTCAAAAAAAATTCAAAACTAAATTTCTTTGCTCAAAGAATTTTTCTTTGAGAAAAATAAAATTCTTTGAAATTCTTTGCTCAAATATTTATTTACCCCTTGGTGATGAATACTTAATTTTATTGCACTTAAATAAATAGTTTGTCGTGCAATACAATAATGAATTAAACTTACGAATGACTCTCATTCGTAATTTATTTGGTTGTGATTAGTGATAGTAATTAATAATTATTTAGTGTTTAACAAGTCATACAATGTATGTAATCTATGCTAAACAGTATTATACTATTCGCACAAATGATGCAATAATGGAAATAAGTTTCACGCGGTTATACTGGAGAGTGTAACCACCTCTAGTGGAGACATCTGCTGATTTACTCTATATAAACTTTTAAATTTACTTTAATAATTAAAATTAACACTAAAAATATATTTTAGATATAAATAAAGCTTTAAATTAAAATGATAATTACGACCAAAACATAAAAAGCCTAAATATTATCAAGATTTTGCTTTTTATGTAAAAATCATGATTATCATAGCAATACATATGTTGCCATAGAAATAGCAGCTAAGCTATAAACGGTGGTTGCATTCACCAGTATAACCGTTTCACGCTAGTGATTGAAAATCTTTTTTCATTACCGATACGACAGTGAATTTAGATATTAGCTCCGGTAATGAATTTAAAAAATTTCAGTTTCACTATTTTTATAATTAAAGTATAGATAATTTTTAGTCGTCAAAATCAGGAAATTCCTTCTTTTTATAGAAAGGCCTAATTATAAATACAATAATATATGAGTACGAATTACAATAAAATAAGCATTTTGAGACTTATTTAATGTTTCTGAAAATCCAGAATTTTACTTTTAACTCTTGAAAATACACGTTATTCCGGAATTTAGTTTTTTAAGAAGTTACATGTTTACATGTGATTTCTATATAAATGTTTTCGGCGTATGAACTCATATTTTTTTGGTCATATTACACCTTTGTTTATTATTTTTAGTTCTGGAAAGAACTAAAATTCAACGAATTTAAGCCATTGATAATGATTGCTGTAAAGCAATCGAAACACTCTAAGTGTCTGGCTCTAAATAAGTTCACTGTAAAGTGATTACTTTTGTTGTATTAAAAATTTTATAATTATTATAATTATTATAATTATAAGCAATTCTGTTACTACTTATTTAGTTTAATAAAGTCTGTGCTTTTATTGTGATCATTAAAATATCAATATAACTTACAATACACTATTCGTATTAAAGTTGGTGGCGGTTTGAATTTTTTCAAACCGAACCGCACCGTTTTGGGACGTGATAATTTCGAACGGAAACCGGAAAACGGCGGTTTAAACCGCCAAACCGCCAAATATATTAGAACTTATTAAAATTATGTTTAAACAAATTATTTTAATAAAACTACGTTTAATTTTGACTATTTAATTAATTTTTAATATATAATATAGTTAATTAAACAAAATTTCATTAAAATATTGAATTTGATATATAAAATGAAAGAATTCTTTAATAATTGAGTAAATATATAAAAGTGTAAAAGTTCCTACTTTCGAGATAATTATTTATTTTTATTTTTAAAGTAATAAATATTATGATTTTTAATCATTATGATAATTTTTAAATAAATTTCGAAATATTTAGTAGTAAATAATCTTATATAAATACATTGGCTGTTTGGCGGTTTAAACCGCGTTTTTTTTGTATAAAAAATTAAACTTAAACCTCCGACTAAAAGACTTAATACCAACTTTAATTCGTATTCCATGTATAATTTTAATCTATTTTACATAGTTGTTAAACTATAAACATATGTACATTTAATCTGAATTTTATAAATTTAGAATAAATCACTTATTTATTAATTAATGTTTTTTTTGTTACGAATTAATGTCGATAAAAACAATTTATCTTAAAAAATTTTGATTTAAAAATTAAAATATGTTTGGCAAAAGTAATGGGTAAGAAGTAAAGCTGTTCCTCGGATAAAAAAAATTAGAACCCGAGACGAACTAATCGAAATATTTAACCGACCCGACGCGTGAATGGCGCATATCAACATAACCGAACTCATCCGATCCGACCAGATGGTTAAACCGAGAACCCGATTATTATTTATTTGGTAAAACTTATAATATTATCATTAAAGAGTATTGATGAAAGCTGGAGCTAATGTAGCTTAAGATCTGTTTAAAATTATAAGCTCAAACTGAAACTGTAATATTTGAGCTTTTCTGCGATTATTGGTAGAAGTAAATTAATTGCCAAAAGAATATAGTTTTATTTGTCTAAACCTGTCAGTAAGATAACAAGTGGACTGATGTGGTAATAATGTAAGTTTCTGTGAAACGACTTTGAATTTTTAAGATAACAATTCTTAAAATCTGGAAAATAAAGTTTTTCTTCAAGTGGTTACTATAGACCTTCGATAATAAGTTCCCAAAAATAGTTAAAGTCTATCATTAAGTCTCTATATTATAGTTTTAAAAATGATTACAAGATAAGTATGAATAGATTACTATATTGTATGCCCATTAGGATTCATTTCTATGTTAAAAGCAAATACATGTTTGAAAAGTTATTAAAATACCATACTTGCACCTCATTGTAATCTTCAATCGTTAGACTAAGCGTAAACTATGTATGTATTCACTCTCTGAGTTAATTTATAAATGTAAAAACAAAAGTTTTGTTTATTATTTTGAACCAAAAGTCTTCATTAAAATTTAAACAACAATATTGTCTGCATTTATAAGTATATGCTATAGTTTTCCTCATAAACAACATGTCTTCGACAACATTTAATCAGCATTTATATGAACTTTTAAAAGAGAAAAGTTTATCCACACTTAACGATATAAGAGAGAATCAAACCAGTAATAAATATGCTAATTGTGATATTTTTGATCATAATTTAAAAGTAATGGTTGAGTTATGTGACAAACAATTGAACGCCAATAATGAAGACGAATGCTCAGAACAGAGCAGTAATCAATCAAACGGTAATACTATATAACTTAAATCTTCATTTTTTAACGTATAGAAAACTTTGTGAAAGCTTTGTTAAAATTTATTATCAGACGACGAATCACTGCAGAAATATTTCTCAAAGGCTGACAAATTTTTGGAGAAGCATCCAGTTTTAAATAAATATAAATGTACTTTTAAAATGTGTGGCATAACGTGTGGCAGAACAATAGACAATTACAATGATGCCATCAGTCATGTTTGGTCGCATATGGGAGATAAGCCATACCGATGTAAACATAGTGATTGCAATTTTCAATCCGCTTATCCGAAAAGCTATAGACGACATGTTAATACTATGCACTGAAATATTGTTACCCTATAGCGTATGAACACTAATAGAATTAAGTAAAACACTTTTTAATTATACACTTATAGTTATTCGTTTGCTTTCATTTTGAGCGCTGTTCTGTTTAAACTTATAAGTTTTTATTACTAGAGGTTTCGGTTTAATTTTTATTAAACATTTCTTCAATAAATTTATCAATTCGATTGTGAATATGTTTTAGAGAATACAAAATTTATTGATAAGACATTTATAAATCGTAATAACAATGAACGCAATGATAACAATTAGTGGTACAAACCAAACGGGTATATGACATAAATTAAGTGTCATATTTATATTAATTACATGTTCTATTAAATAACATTTCTATGGATTTTTGAATATTCACTTTAATCACATCAAACTCTTCTGACTCGCACTTGATTTTCGCTAAATCTATCACACACTGTATTGAATCCCAATTCGCACAACAATAGTACTTTTGGTTATAACCGCTATCGCTATTGTTTTCGTATATAATAAAATCTGTAACACTATCTATATTTTGCATCAAATTTTTTGCCGATTTCTTAACGCATTGAGATAAGTCATACGAATCGATATTCTGTTTATCGCAGTCATCGCTAACTATTTCTATGACTAACACTTTGTTAACATTCGCGAATAAAATTAAAATTAGTTGTTGGCCTATGATAACAGTTAATTTCATTGTTTATTCTTCAATAAATTGGATATATATATAATAAATCAAATGAAAATTTATTTACTATAGACACGGAGTAATAATGCTATCATACAATCATCGGAAGCCTATGTCAAAACTCGACGAAGTTAACCGACAATATTTAAAATTCTCGATTTTTATGGGAACGTGAACTTTTCCAAAAATTTTGGGGGTTAACTCTTAGCAATCACCCCTTCTGGGTAACAATGGTTTAATCTTTAATCTTTAAATATATTTAATTTTAAATATTTTTTTGTATGTATATTTATTTGCATACAATTTTGCTTATTTTTTTTAAATAAACGCTAAAATTTATTAATTTTAAAGCGAAATATTAATAAGATATTCAATAAGAAAACAATAAATATTAGAAATATATTCAGTATATTTTCATAATTGTAAAGTAAAACCATAATTATATACTTTCTTAATGGTTATTTTACATAAAAATTTCCTATTTATTAAATAAAAATCAACGTCTTAGTTCCTAAAGGTTAGTCGACATAAATTAAGTTTAAAATGTAAGTTTTGGCCACATATCGTGGCACTAAACTCACCAGACTGGGCAAGATTTAGCGCCAATATCTCATTTAATGCAATGAGTATTAAACGCTGGGTATTACACACTCTGTTACCGAAGCTATTGTAGCCATAATGTCTAGTTTAGTACCAAAATATATGGTTTAGGCATCTCTAACATCATTATACTCTGTAGGACTCATTTATATTTTTAGCTGACTTTTATGTTGAGATTCTCGAGTCCAGTTTATGGATTTGACAATGTCTGTCTGTCTGTCATCGTGTTCGCAGCCTTTATATATATTAAGGGATTAATCCAATTCATTTAATATATGGATTTTATATCTTTGAAAGTAGTATTGATTTAAAGACTTTAGATTATTCCAAAAGTTTGCAACAAAGTTTTAGACAAATTCATAATTTCATAAAACATAAGTTCACAAGTCATCACATTGTATATGTGTCATTCTTGTCGACTATTATATTTGGGTAATTTTATCAATGACAGACAACGTACACCATTATGTATATGAGTTTGTTCGTAAATGTAGTGATATTAATTTACGTCTTTTAATTTAATATTTTTGATATTGAAAACAAAACAATATTTACAAAAAAATAACTAAAACAAAGTATGTGAGCTAAAGAAGAAAGCGATCATAAAAACTAACTAAATTAGAATTTAAAACAGATATTATAACGATATCAATCATGTTTGAATATCGATTTTACTTTGTTCTATTTTCAAATTCTAACATAACTTCTTTGACCCATAAAAGAAATTAAATTTTTTAGAAAAACTTTTTGTATCACGAAATTATATTACTAAAGACCGGAATATCACGGAAAATATTTGAAAGCACATTTTGATGGTTTTTATTCAAGAAAGAAATTACATTTATAATGTAAGCGTACATGGATTTAAAAAAATTTTTGAATTTCAAAATCTTCGAGAAATGTCAATTATATTGATTAAAAATTTGATTAATTCAAAAATAATTATAAAATAATATTTTTGGATTTATTCGAGATTAAAAGTCCTGTCTTTATATACAGTATTACTAAAAAATGTTTATTATAACGTTTTTATTAAACTTTCAAATTTATTTATATTTGGTTGATTATGATATTACAGTATACTTTCAAATTTGACATTTATTTAATTTTTATCATAATATTTCAGGAGTAGGCGTATTTAAACTTAGAAGTTGTCTTATCTATTTAAGTTATTATCCATTAATTATTTACAAGTTAAAAATTTATATTCAAAATAACATTAATCAAAGAATATGAAAAATATTGAACTTGATTTCGACACAAATAAATTATTGCCGAATAAACGTGTGATCGAATCAGCGGGAAATCATTTTTATAAAATTGGTTTATCGTCACATTATTTACAAGCAATTAAAAGAAGAAATATATTTAATCCTGTATTTGTGTTTATAATGATTAGCTTATGCTTAATTAGGAGTTTAATTTCGATGTCACTTGAAAATAATGACATACTTGCGATAGCGATCGGAGATTTTCCATATTTTCTAAATGTTAGATTCCACTATAATCTTGGAATCATACAAATATCAATGATGGCAATTTCATCACAAATAATTTATTATCAAAATTCTAAGAATAATATCGCACCAACTTTTATGAAACCATTTCTAATGATATCAGGTTTGGTTACTCCTAATAGTATTGGATTAAATGACAAGCAAGATATTTATAAATTGCTTAAATTTACAAAACGTTTGTTTAAATATTATGATTTTAATTCTAAATATATAATACCAATTGTATTATTTTCGATCTCATTCTTTCCATTGGCAATGCATTGCACACCAATACAGTTAATCGTATTTGCTTTCGCTTGGAGTTTGTTTTATATGTTATCCGCGAGTTTTATTACGAATGTATTCTTTTGGAAATTAATTTATTTTTACGTATTATGCTATTATTTTAAAATTAAATTTAAAAAACTTTATAACCAATTATTAGTGAAAAATATTATTGACATCAATATTAAGGGTATATTAAACTATTTAAATAAATTACATAATGAAGTCAACGAATATAATGAAACTTATTGTCAAAACTTATATTTATATTTTACACATCGATATCTATATATCATAATTTAATGTCATTTACGTTAATATTTGGAAATTTGAGTTTAATCGTTAAATTAGTTTTACTATATTGTTTGACAGTTATTACGTTATTCTAGATATCATTTTTAAATACCGTATCTTCAGTCACATCCGAAGCTAATAAATCATATAAAAAATTGATAAAATTACAAATTCATTTAACTCGTATTAAATCAAATCCAATGACTCGTTTTAAGGTAAATTCAAAATAATTTTTTAAATCTTTAAATCCTGTAATTTAAATATTACTTATGAGCTAAATATTTAACTAAAATAAAATTATTTTTACTGTTATATATCTTTTAAGCTTTATATATTATACAATAATGATCTTTTATTAATATATTTCTAAAATATTTTATAGGTATTGATGTTCATTGAAAATGTTGGTCAAAAAATAGTAGGATTTTATGTTTGGAAATTCTTTATACTTAATTACTTCACTTATTATGAAGTAAGTTATACACAATATCTTAATATACACAAACACAATCAAACTCTTCACTTATAAATAATTAACAAAGACAATACTTTTCGGATAAACCGACTTTTAATTTATTACTCTATTTTAGCGGAAATGCACATATTATCACAAAACAACTAAAATTAGATTAATTTGTTAGTCCGATAAATCCGACTTTTGACCCATTTTTCATAAATCCGCTTTTTTTGGCGGATATTCCGACTTTTACTAAATTCATAAAATTGTCGTTGAAATCCGAGGTCTTTTTGAGACACTACCATTTTTAACCAAAAATTATCAAAAAAATTTCAAATCAAAAGTTTTAAACATTTTTTTAAATATTTTTCTTAAATTAAAAAAAATCAGAAAATAAGTAAAAATATAATATGCATTAAAAAACTTGAAAATTTATCATAGAATTTATAAATTTTTTTGCTCCGAGTTTTTAGTCCGACCTTTAGGTTTTAATTCCGATAATCCGTCCGCATTTCCTTAGTTTTTAGTCCGAAAAAGTATTGTCTCTGCTGATTGTCGAAAAAAGTGATAGCAATCACTATGAACACGTGTCTCATTCGGAGTTAAATGACACGCAATCAACTGATAATGAAAGCATAATATCAATCTATTTAACTGTAATATTCAATTAATTTAGTAATTAACATAAATAGAATTAAATTATACCATTTTCCCAAGCATTATCGCCCAAATGTAGGATATATCGTGAATCACATTGATGGGTAGGGGACAAACACTGATTATACCCCATAGCAACCCGTATCTTTGAAAATAGAATTTGTTTTATTGGGTAAAAACAGTTACGGTAAATTAGTTTTTAATTTAATTTTTAAAATATTAAAGTCAGTTACGGTTGCTCAATTTAACAAACTCGGTTTATGCACCATTGTTACGTAGTTAACTTATTATTTTTCAATTATGAAATAAACGATTAATATATATTACATGTATTTTAATAATGTACATAATTATGTACCAATTTATAAAAAATTATCAATACATAATTTCAAAATAAAATTAATAGAAATAATGTTAATTATTTTAACAAAAATTATAGGCTTTTGATTATCATTTTTGAATTTTTAATCTTTTGTGATAAAACATTGAAAATAATCTGTTTTCTGGAATATTTTCCAAATGATTAACAACTGTAGATATTAAGTGGAAATAATAATACAAATTAGACACCGAAATCATAAAAAAAATGTAGACACGAGCCTTACTAAGGCCTGATAGGTTTAATACCGGCTTTCCCGAGACAGATTATTTTTTAAAACTCATGCTCGGCCCGGTTCGGCCCGATGCGTCAGATTAATTAAAATTTTTTCTCAATCTAAATATCAGTTTTATTCATAATTTAATGATAAATATTGTACGTTTTGAAGATTTATATACGTTACTATTGTTATTTAAGTGTAATTATTAAATATAGATAACAAAAATTTATTAATCTTTAATTATAAGACAAAATTTTGAAGTAAACAAGATCGAAACGGTCACAAATATCTGACTTTGCAGTTTTTTGTTTAATTATTTTTTTATCTCTTTGTTATTTTTGAGATTATTACACATTTGCTGAATATATGCAAATCAGAAAAAAAGTAATATACCACTCAGAAAAAATGGTATATGCCACTTCGAAATAAAAGAATTTGTTGATTAAGAAAATAATTACATAATAAAATAACAAAAACTTAGAGAATAGATAAAATATTTTTATTTAACTGAATTTAAAATTGTTTATACATATCTTTAATTATCTTAGTCTTTTAATTTAGCGCATACCAAAGTGCTTTATGATAGGAAAAGTAATAGTCATAGTAAAACACTTGAGTGTCTAAATTGCGAAAGAATACCAAATCTAAACTTGTATTGCCATTTGTTGTAATATATTTGTTTTTGAGAATGAATCATTTCGATTCTAAATGAGTTAATAGAATTTGTCCTGGATTATAATATAGGTCAATATTAAAGTCGCCCAACAAAATTACATTTTCGTTATCGATAAGAAAGGAAAAAATTTTCTTATTCTTAATATATTTTTTAATGAAGTTTATTATCGAAATATAATATTAAAATTAAAATTAGAGTTTTCGTATTTACAGAGTAATATTGAGCAGTCATTCTTATGAAATCGTGAGATCAATTTTAATATAATTACTAAAATAAAATAATCGAAAAGTAATTATTTTTGAATTTGATTTTAGAATAATTATTGAATTAATATAATAACGTAAACTTAAAAATAATTAGTTTTAATTAAAAATATTGATTTTTCTCTTATTCATACATTCTTTTATTCGCTGTTATGTGGGAAATCATATGTACTTTTAACATTATGCGTACATTATTAGTAGAGATGAAAATATTGGCTGAGCCTAAGCCTACGCAGTAGGCTTTAGGCTGAAAGGTTAGAACTGGTATAAGGCTGTAGGCCGGTTAAAGTATTTATTAAAAACAATATATTTCAAACGGATGTGCAATAAACTATAATGATTTTCTCTATTCTCTATACTAACTAATTTACACATAATATTACTTAATACAGCCTACAGGTTAGTCAACCTATTTTTTGTTAAAGCTGTAGGCTTAGGCTCCTGAAAATATGATAGGCTGTAAATTTAGTCTGCTAGTTATCTGCCTATAACTTTCATCTTTAAATATTAGAACTTATATACGAGCGAAAAGTGGTTAATCGTAATTAAAAGTTAATAGTGCCACAAATATACACAGAAAAACTAATTCTTTATTTAATAAATTATATCTTAGTTTTATGCTTTACATTTTAATAAATTCAAAATATACATGTGACGCAAATGTATATAATTATGTTTACAATGAACGCGTGTTGTATGGAATGTGTAATTCTAAGTATGTGCTAATTGTCTAAAAAGGAAAGTGAATGTCAATGTATGTGTTTCTATGAAAAGATGTGAATTATTGTTAGAGTCAGAAAAGCGGTTACATTATAAATATAAGAATATTGCATATCTTAGAAAATAATACGAATTATGAATCGATATTTATGAAACATTTGCTGATATTCGTTTGTATTCAAGATAATTATTTAAAGAATAATATATAATGAAAAATCGATAAAATTAAATAAATATATTATTAAATGATTTTTTTATAAAATCAAAAGTAAATAAAATTATGTGTTTTCAAAATTTAGTAAAACCAAAGACAAATATGAAAATAACAACACACGCAGAATAGAATAGAAATACTTGATAACTGGTTAAAGTAAAAGTTTTATAAACAGTAAAACCAATTTTAGGACCACATAGTCTCGAGATTAATGA
>JAQGAW010000808.1:0-24007 GCA_034698025.1 Phthiracarus crinitus
TGAGTTTAGACCCCCCTTGAATTTTGAAAAAAGTCGAAATGAGACCCCCCCTGACCATCAGACCTTGGGACACCCTGGATAGAATACCAGTGACCACTAAATCGGTCGCCAAAATTTTGTATTAATTGTTCTTAAGTGTTATTTCTAAGAATATATACAAAATATTTAAATAATTGCGAAATTATTCGATTTAATACTTTATAATTTTTATGCTAAACATTAACCTTTTTTGTCAAGTATTATTTTAATACTTAATCATTTAATTCAACAATAAATATTTCATTTAAGTCACATTTTATTTTTTTTCAATAAAAATTTTTACAGTGAATTTTAATAATAATTATTTTTTTCAACAATGAAGTTTTTTACAAAAGACTCATATCGCAAAAAATCCCTTAATTAATATAAAGAAAAAATCCCTTTAAAAATATCAAGACCGGTCTACAGACAGACAGACAGACAGACAGACAGACAGACAGACAGACAGACAGACAGACAGACAGACAGACAGACAGACATACAGACTGACACAGACATACAGACATACAGACATACAGACATACAGACATACAGACATACAGACATACAGACATACAGACATCACAACAGACATCCTTTGGACAAAGTTAGCTAAAAAATTGGTAGGAACACTGCTTCGCAATATAAATAGTTATAGTAAGCAGTAGAGGTCTTAAACGGGACCCAAGGGAAGAGAGAGGGTGTGTGACTACTTGAAAAATTAGCGGGATGGGATGGAGTGGCAATTGACTAAAATATGTAGAATTTAAGGGAATCCTTCAAATCCCTTTGATTCCAGTAAAACTACTTATGTAAATATATTTATGTTTAAATTCGACTAGTTTTTAGGATCCTCATAATATTTCCACCTGATTTCAATTTTTTAAGAGTTAATATGTTATATATTTATATAATTTCAAATTGTATGTCAACCGCGCAATTCATATTATTTAATTACATTTATAAATAGCATTTTAAGAATCTTTTCCATGAGATTTTTGTTTTTAGTTTAATTTGCGGGAACTGCTGGACGGAGTGTCGGAAACGCTAAGATCGTAATATTTTGCGGGAGTGAATGGGAATCAAAAATTAGACATTTTTCGAGCTCTAGTAAGCAGTTATCAATTCACGATTATCTTTGAGCACTTTCATGTCATTGGCGCGAGTTTGAAGTGGTTAACATAATGTATATCATATCTATACATGTAGTTCTCGAATGCTTTATTTCCAAAGCGTTTCATTCTGGAGTATCAATCAATATCAATAATTTTATTTATCTTCAAAGTTAATACGTTTTGCTTTTCATTTTTAAACCAGCAAATTATTTTTTCTATCGGTCAAAAAATTATCAAAAATTATCGAACTGCAATAATATTTATTTAATGGTCATTTAAAAGTAAGTGATTATAATAGTAAATCTTCATTCTATGTATATTATTAACGATTAAGTTAATTAAATATTAAATATAGTGTGTTTCATACGTATGAATTTATCAGTAATTTTAGTTTAAATAAACAGTCAAATTTAATTCTTGAAATTTTTTTGGTTTATTCCTGTTGTGGAATCCAAATGATTTACTTATTTATCGTTTCATTTTGTGCATAGGAATTCAATTTCATTCATATGAATTCACTGTTTATTAATATATATTTATAAATTTGCTTTGCTCTTCAATTTTAGCCGATATTTGGTGCTTTAATCTGTACACGCTTTTATGTGATTGTATATAATGAATATATCAAAATCAAATTTGCGATAAATAAGCGAAAACAGCACGGATAACATTATTGATAAAATAAATTTTTGCTTAATAGAGATAATACACAATAAATGCTTACTTCGCTTAAATTGGTTTATATTCCATATTATAGCAATTTCTTCAATTATGATTTAAAAGAATTTCGATCATAATCTAAATTTTTATAAATAAGTATAGATTTTGATAGGGTTTCGATGAACTGTTAAGGAAACGAGAACAATACTATTCATATGAAGTTTTACGAACAATTCTTTATCAGTCAAGATAAAAACGTTTGCAAATTATTTGAAGAATTGTTTCTAGAAAAATAAACCGATCACATGAGCGCAATCACAAAATTACGGATCCATTATAATCTTAAATTAGTTAAACGTATTTCCTAAAATTTAAGGAATTTTCGAAATTCATGTAATAATCTATTGTTATTAGCATGAAGTGCAACCGTTTAGTTCCTTAAACTAAATTCCTTTTAGTGATTTATCAAATAAATTAAGATATAGCGAAATATCAATTAGTATAGAAAGACAAGTTCTTTAGAAATAGTTCGTTATTAATGCTTAGAAGAAATTTTAATAATATTTATCTGAAAGTGTAAATTTTTAAAATTGATAATAGTATATACAGTAGGACTGACTGTACCTGTAATGTATAATACGTTGAAAGAGATACCGATAAATTTCGAATTCAGCCAAAATGCTTGGAATTTAGTCCTCTATCATATATTTTTTTGAGATTTTTTTAAAAAATGGGGCACAAGCCGTATAGAAGTTGTCGGTATCTCTTTTGTTAATACTGTTAAGTAGGACTTATTTTGACTTAACCATTAAACTTGCAAATGTTTTCGTTAAGCACAAAGCCTATTGAGTGACGTTAGCATTAAAAACAAATTAATAAATGAATGTGAACTTTATTAGATACCGAAATCAAGTATTTGCTATTATATAATACGTATAAAATATTAAAAAAATTTTTGTATTAATTAAAAATAATAAATCAAATTGATATTAAAAATGAATACAGCAAATAATAATTAAAGCCAACTTTGCTTTATAAGTAAAATAAGAATTTCACAAATAAATATACCAAATGTAGATATTTTTTTGGAATAAAAACAGTAACAAAAATATTATTTATTCTTTATCGCTGAGATTTAATTTTTTGCATTAAAACTGTAATAAAAGCGTTTTCGAATCAGATAAAACGTTAATAACTGATACGATAAGAATAATTAAATAACATTAATAAGCTTAAACCAACTTATTGTAAACGACTTATAATAAGATTTATGTGTACCGTATGTGACACATGCAGACAAATACGTCGCCACAGAATTATAGATATTTCCAATTACAGTCACATTTTCGAAAATGTGAATCAAAATACATTGTATATTTATTTTTTAGCTCAATCTCCGTGAAAAACTTCGTTATAAACTTGAAAAATTTAAGATTAATTTTTAGATTTAGCATTATCTGTACTTCAAAATAAATTAGGTTTTTCTATTTTCATTTAGCAAATAAACGCGTGAAATATCTGAGAAACTTAAAGATAAAGCGCTCGCATATCAAAATTCCAAATAATGGGGAAATTTTTTGTTTCTACTAAGAAATAATCGCTTTTATCGCATTAGTCACTGAAAAGTTATGTCATTATATTCGCCGTTAATCTCATAGCAAGCGATTGTTTACATTACCACTACAAGAAAATCAATGTTACGAAATCAATGTGTTCGCAAAAAGTTCTTAATTAGGAGTAAGCGAACGAACAAAAAAACGCAATTTTAATCTACTTCTCGGAAAGAATGCGTGGAATGAAAATATTTTGTTTTAGTATAAACAAATGATAGAAAACACACTGAACACTCTCTCCCTCTCTCTATCACACACTCACACACATTAACTTATTGAGTGGAGGATTGCACGAGACGTTATAAAACGGCAGTGCGTATCGCAGAAAATGGTATATAAGTTTGAGTTGTTTGCATCATTTCTATGCACTTTTGCGTTACGTTTTTTTAAATGTTATCGCAATGTTGTGAATGTTGTTGGATGATGTATATGAGTGTGTGTTAGTTCGTGTGTTATTATTATTGAAATAAAAGGTTTTTTTATTATTATAATTAGTTGTGTGTAGTGTCGCACGCATTTTAGTTTCAACCATTTAAATAAGTGTCGTTTTCATTGAAAACTGTCTGTTTTATTAAATAACTATTTAACTTTTTATTTTGACGGCGTCTTTAAATGTAAGTAATTTTTTGATTTTTCGTAAAAAATTACTTATGATTACGTGTCAATGCTTAACGATATGTCGCTAAAAATACACTTACGAGTTAGCATTAGAAATGATTTGTTTTCTCTTATGTTTACATAGAAATTTAATACAATATATTTTTTATACGTATAGAAAATAAAACGTATTATTCTCACATCAACTCAATTACTAACCTGTTTTTTCTCTAAAAAACAATGTACAAGAGTTCGAGTGATTAACAGGTGTCGAGCTTTTTATTGTTTCTTTGATTTATTTCTATAATTTACTTTAATCAAAAATTCTTACAGTATTTAAGAATTCTCGCAGAATTAAAACGCAAATTTGTGTGAATAGAATTTTGTTATAAAAGTTTATTTCTTAATTTGGCTCACAGATAGAATTTAGACTAAGCCTAACACAGTATTACAGATTTGAACCAGTGATAGGCTGTAGGCTCTAAATGTCTGGTTTAAATATTATTACCGTAAATCTAAATTTTAAACTCTAGCGCTTTTCGTTAAATTTAGTCTTAAGCCTACAAAAAAATAAAAAATTTTAATATATACTCGAAGAAGTTAGAGAATAATCTACAATAATTGGAAACTCTAATTGATGAGAGAATCAATTTTTTTGTAAATTTGATGATGAAAAAACTTCACACTTACGTGTTAACCGTAAAAAAGTTCAAGTACTGTAACAGTAGATATTGTATAATTTGGTTTCAATTTTAAGCTCGTAATGCATCTACAGATGTAGAAAAAAGGCTCTTGTTATGTTGCGCAACATAATTGCCTACAGGTTACAAGTTTTGTGAATTATAGCCTTTATTTACAAAAATAAAAATGTGTTTGTATGTGCGCAACAAATTGTTTAACACTATTTATATTAATCATTCATATCTCAATCCATAAATTGAGCGGTATTTTAATTTAGTTGTTGTTCTGATGCTAAGAATATAAATATAATATAGTAAGTAAATTATGGGAAATCTTTTTTCTTTTATGAATATCTTAACGAAATTGTTGATAAATGTGAAAGAGAAAAACCATACATTTTAATCTATTTTTTGCTTTCATTATTTTTAAAAACTTAAAATTATTTCATTCTAATTTTTTATAACTAAAATCTGGTAAAATTAAGGAAAGGTTTTCAAAATTTATTAAACTTTTTATGCCTAAATTTGTTTTTTAAAGGTATAGTTTTAAATAAATTTTAATTTTAAAAAGTAAAATCAATAAAAATAAAATTATAATGTTCTTAAAACTTTCGAGGGAATAATTCCAACTGTCTTAAGCCGAATTTTTCAAAAACCACTTTTATTTTGTAGACAATAACAAAAATGTATCGCAAAAAATTACTGCAAAGGGTTGACAGGAGGCTCGTGAAGGGTTTATAAAGATGCGGTTTCTATTGACAACAATGAAATTCGTTTGTCAAATAATTAGGATATTCTCTAGATGTAAATTTTTACTATCCGCCATAATACGTTGTTAACATTAAATTTAATATTTAAACCATAGTTCGCCTGGATTTGAGATGGAGTCTAAAAAAGTCTGGGAATAGTTATTTGTTAAGAAACTATTGTTACCGATCTTCACTTACTTATAAGCGCCAATAAGTTGTAATTTTGTTCTCAACTGCTATTCATTAGTTTTGCAGTTTATAATACTGTCGAGAAATAGTAGGAATATGTAACCATATCACTGATTAGATACATTATGCAACAAAGCTTTTTTTGTTTTTAATTGAATAGGACTTTTAAGCATATGACGCCGTCTCATGTCTTGACGATCTATGATTTAAATGTTTAAAGATTGTTCTTATTCATCATATATTTAATTATTAGAATTACTAATTACTAATTAGAATTAGAATTCTTATTCATAATTACACAATCGGTTGTTAGCTCTTGGGGATCATATTAAGAAAATCTAAATTTTTAGGGTGGGGGTAAATTTATCTGATTTAAAGGTAAATTCTCGATTTTTCCTTAGTGGGGAGGTTAACTTTTCTAGATTTCTAGGGGTAAACCATGGGATAGTGTACCCTTTTGTAACTATGGATATTCATTATTACAATATATGACTGAAGTTTTAACAAAACAAAATTTACCAAAAAACAAACGTAACATTAAAAACTTGTCTTATCATTTCAAGTTGAAAGTTTCAACCCGTGAAACACTTGTTATAAATTGTACTGTACTTACGCGTTAAACATCTGTAAGTTCCATATTGTTAAAAAAAGATTGTCATTGCACTGATTCAGGTTTATTCATAATTATTTCTATGATTGACACAAGATTTTTATAATGTTAAATACCTTTATTTCGATTACCAGCTGTTAAGACAAAACACAACTTGTATTTTACTTTTAATCGAATCGTTAATTAAAATTTAACGAATAGAGCATTTTCAATGGTTTATTTTTAATAGTATAATCACATTTAGGGTATAATTGTTATATATTTATTACTACGATAAATTAAAGTTAGCAATTATATAAAAATATTATAAGTGACAGCCACAGAAATTTTTATTCTAAACTTATTAAAAAATAAATGGTATAAATAAAAGGTCGGTTACAATAAATCAGTATCCAATACTGTATAATCAAATATTATCATTTACCACACCAATAGTTTGTAAATTAAAATTTTGCTAAGTGTTGTAAATTATAATATGCTTTTAATAAAATATTCGTGTGTCGCTAAACTTTTCACAATAAAAGAATTATGCAATTATTTTTAGGAATTGCTATTCTGTTAAGTTGATAAAAAAATTCCCAGTTATAGTTTAACTTGACATTGCATATGCCTTTTTAGCCATAATTATTAAGCTTGAAATATGTGTTACCTTTTAAATTTGCAGAAACATACTGATTTTTAATTAGAAATAATGCTAAGTATTTCTAGGAAATTGTAATAAATCGTGAAGTGCCCCAATTATTACTAATAATTGTAAAACATTCTGTTATCGCGACAATTAAAGTGGAGTTGCGATAAAAGTTTTAGTGCTAATAGTTATATAAACGCTAATGTATCTAAAGTATTGATAAAGCTAATAGACAATACTTACTGTATATATAATATTTAAGGGCAGCCAAAATAATCACGTATACCATACCATATTTAAATATCACAAATACATACATACTTCCATTTTTAGTTGAATAATTGTTATATTTTTATGAAATTAAGAATAGTTAAGATAATTTGACTGAAAAATTTTTTTTTAAGATATGCTTATTTATTATTTAGTGTAATAAAATAGATTTTAAATACGAATAAATGATTAAAATAGAAAGAAAAATTCTAAATATTCTATATAAATAATCAAGGATTTTGAATTAAACCAGTATATGGGTTCGCAGCTACTCTATGGGACCCAACAACAGGAATGTCAGTAAAGAAAGCCAATCGACCATCTTTGTAGTATGAGGATCTAAATATAATACCAGTCGGACGGGTGGCCAAAGTGTTGGGGTACACCAAATTGGCTTCAAAGTCTACGTAGTCATTACTGGTATTATACTTAATAAGAAATTGCTGCATATGAGACTCGACAGTGTTCTTCCATTCTCCCCTATTTTTCGACGCGTTTTGCGGGAATAGGTTATAGTACCGCATAACACCACCCAATACGTTGGCCACTATATGCCCGCAATCATCTCCTTCTTTGCCCATATCTCTGACCTTTTTTGCCATCGAAGCATTTTTAGAGGTGTCTTCTCCAGTATTCAGATCTGTGGAATATATTATGGCGTGAACGTACTCTGCCCTACCATTCTCTCCCTGAGTGTAGTTAACGATAGGATTTCCATTTATGAGCGCAAATAAAACGATTGCGCATAAAGCGATAATAGTTAGCAATAATTTCATTGTTGCACCGAAATATACTTGAATGTTGTTTGCGTAATATTGGATTATATTCGGATTTAAAAGTACTGATTGATTTATCGTGACAACACAGACTGCAACTCTACTATGTATTGGCACAGAACCAAGTTATTCCTTTTATGCCAAATTGAACAATATTGCGTATTTGTGTTGATAAATACGCACACACGTCACCACTATGTGACAATTAAAATTGACAAAACAGATGTCTGTAAAAAACAACGTTAAACACGAGCACATGTTTTGTCAGAAAATCCTATTTAAGATCCTCATAACACTGGTTCCGTTTCTTCATTTTATCGTTCAAATTTGATAAAATTTTATTAAGGAAAATCTATTTTGCGGAGGCGTTAGAAACGAGATTGTTTATCGCGAAACTTTTATTTTGATGCCAATAACAGTAAAACAATTTAGAGAATACATTTGTTCGGTTTTAATTACTTTTTTGAATCTTCTTAACAGTTTACTAACTTAGGATTTGATAAAAAATAATTTTTTAGAAAACGTAATGTTCTAAAGAGTAATTATATTTATTTAAACAATTGTAAAGGTAATGAAAACTCAATTAGTCGCGCAGAAAGTGTTTAAATTAGATGAGCGCACATAATAATGCCTTAACTTTTTTCTTATCTATTGTTTTTATTTTATTCGTTTTTAAGGGTTATTAACACAGATAAACACACACACATACCGTTCATACAATCAGATTGTGTACTTTGAATGTCAATAATACTGCATTACCACCAAAAGAATAATGTAGTTAAACATGCAATTACCGTACTATTTTTTTTGTTATACGTTCACACACATCACACACAACACAAATATTTGTGAAATTGTTTTAGCGATTCTTTACATCATTACTATATCGATGGTATTAGACATATATTTAGTTTGAGGATATTTTGAACAAAAACTCATATAATGGAAACTAATTATTACAGTTTGTTTCATATTTTTTAGACTTCGAGTTTTTCCGGGACAATGTTGACGTGTTGTCAAAGCGAAGACACGAAAGAACGAATCAAAATCAATAAAGCGATTGAACAGCAGCTCAGAAAAGACAAATATAATTCGCGTCGAGAACTAAAGCTTCTATTGCTGGGCACTGGTGAGTCGGGAAAGAGTACTTTCATTAAACAAATGCGTATTATTCACGGATCGGGATATTCTGATAAAGAGAAGCGAACTTTTATAAAATTAGTTCATCAGAACATAATAGTTGCGATGCAATGTATGATTAAAGCGATGCAAAAACTTAAATTAATGTACGATAATGATTCTAATTCAGTCAATTCTGACCTAATTTTGAATATTGATCATCACCTGATGAACACGTTTGATAGCAATTACGTGAACGCTATTAAAGAGTTGTGGTCTGACAGTGGTATTCAGAAATGTTATCAGAGAAGAAGAGAGTATCACTTGTCAGACTCAGCCAAATACTATCTCGACGACTTGGACAGGATATCTCACTCCGATTACTTGCCAACATTACAAGATATTCTTCGTGTGAGAGTACCCACGACTGGCATTAATGAATATACTTTTGATTTGTACTATTCTAAGACTAATAAAATACTGTTTCGAATGGTTGATGTCGGCGGTCAGCGATCAGAGCGGAGAAAATGGATTCACTGTTTCGAAAATGTCACATCCATTATATTCTTAGCGGCTCTCAGCGAATATGACCAAACATTATACGAATCGCAATACAATAACTATAATAGTTGTATAAATAGTGGCTATAAAAGTATCGCTACTGATCAATACGAGAATCGTTTGGAAGAATCAAAAATGTTATTTAAGCTTATAATAACTGCGAAATGGTTTAGAAATTCTTCAGTAATTTTATTCTTAAACAAAAAAGATTTACTCGAAGAAAAGGTAATGACAAGCGATTTTGTGGATTATTTTCCGGAATACGACGGACCAAAAAGGGATGCGATAAGTGTACGCGATTTTATACTGAAAATGTTTATTGAAATCAACACAAATTACTGTGATAAACCAATTTACGCGCATTTCACGTGTGCCACTGACACCGAAAATATTAAGTTCATATTCGCTGCGGTAAAGCATACTATATTACAGCAACATTTAATCGATTATATGCTCGATTAGTCGCAAAGTGTTTAATCGCTTTATGTTGATATTGATGTCCATTTACACACACAAACGCGTCAACTGTGGCACTATTTAATGTTAATTTATATACTTGTAAATTTATAAATTTTATTGTACAATAAGAATCGCAATATAAACCGAAATTAATTTTATTGGATCATATCATACGCCTTACTAATTATTTTTCTTTAATTAATGTGATTATTGTCATCGATATCTTTGTTATACAGTATCGTATATATCAATCAATATACAACTATTTTTTAAAAATCAAGTCATCCATTGTATTTAAGCCAATAATCAATATTGAAATAATATTGAATTTAATTTATTTAATATATATGCTTATATATACAATCAATAAATATTGAGTTTGTTATCTTTTACAAAAGAAAAACAATAAATTTATTTCTTTAACAAATTAAATTTAAGTTATTTTTTGCGTGAAATGTTCAAAAAAAATAATTATTTGTGAATAATGTGGCTTACAGTTTGAAACGTAGCAAAGCTTATAGAGTTGAGGTTTTATCTGTCCATCTATTTATCTGTTTTTATACATAAAGCGTTCCGTTAACGATATATGAGTAAATACAGACAAATAGATGGACAGACAGAATGTCGAATCGATAAACTGTTATATGCTATATATGGCTGTAAGCAAAACTATTCATAAACAAAAACTTTATTTTAAAATTACAATATTTGAGACTTAATTTAGGAATTTTGTGACGAATAAGTATACATGAATATAACAATTATTAAATAATATGTTTTAACTTGTTTCGGTTATATATATAATTACATAAAATATAATGAAAAATTAAAAAAATCATTTAATCACACAATAATTATAATCAAGTTGTGTATGTGTTTCGTTTCGGTAAAACATTTGAGCAAAAAAGGGAAGAAAACGTTGAAAAATAAATAATAAAAGTAACGACAATTTGCTTTCTTTCACTGCTTTCAATTTAATATAAATTGTTTGAATATTGTAAAAAATAAGAATAATATAAATATAAATCATTAAACAAAATACAGTTGTAAATTATTATAGCGAAAAATAAGCAATAATAGACGTAATGTAAATCTGTTCATATTTTTCACCCAAAAATTAGAAAATAGTATTTTTGTTACTGGAATTAAATAATTTTGGCAAATTATTATCTATAGTTGTATACGTTATGATAGCAACAAAAAAAATAAAAAATAGTAATTAGGAATAAATTAAAAATAGGAGGTAATCAATAATTATGGCAATCAACCCTAAAACCCGAGAATTCTTTTATATATAATATATTATGTTTCATGACAATACGCAGCATCACTGAAATAAAAAAAACTCAAATTAATTAATAAATAAACACAACAAAAACATAAATTAATGGGTAACGAAGCTGCTATTAATTGGTCATCATATACAAGAGAAATCTCCCGCAAATGCTTGAACTCATTAACGGGTTTTCAAAACTGGGTCTAACTTTGGGTTCATTTCCGAGCCTTCTGTTTGTCCCTAATTAATACTGTTTTAATGTAAAGTGTTTTTTCTTAAATATTATAACAAAATGAAAAATTATGCGTTAAGTTTACGACACTATTACAAACACTTATTAGTTATATTTTCAATAATAACTAATAATTTATATTTTTAAAGCTTTGACCGGTTTTTATATTAACTTTGTATTTAATTCTATATTTTTATACATATTGAGTATTTTGGTATCCGACTGGAAATATTTGTGTTTTAGTCGATTAAAAGTAGTTTAAACGATTAAATAATAATTCGAACGACATATCTATTATTATGCAAACGTGAAACGAATTTTTTATTCAATGAATATATGTTATAGAAGTTTATATATATATATATATAGTTATGTGTCAATGGTTTCAATAGAATCAGTTAGAAAGCGAATATAAGAGAGCGAACGACAAATGCTATTATGCAATGTAATTAGAATTTATAATAGTTTAGTAATAATTACAATAATAATAGCAAATATTATAAAATTTTCATGGCTGTATTAAACTTCGTTTCGCGTGGTTTTTTAAATTTGGATATTTCGTTAATTTTTAAAAATTATTTTATAAAACCATTTGTTGCAAAAAAGTGCATTATATCCCATATAACTGAAATAAATTATTTTTTTGAGACGAGTATTCAGTATACAGAACAAAGCTGATGATTCTTATAAATTATATGTTTAGATATGTTTTTTGTGTAATTTTCAAAACAAACCCTATTATAATTTCGCCATTAATAGTTTTGCAATTACACGACTTTGGCAAACATTAAATTTAATGTGAGTTTCGCTTTTTTTTGAATACCTATTTATCACTAAAAAAGTTAAAGCAAGTTTTTTTGTAGAGTAGCCTTGATTTTTAGCTAATTTTCTTCTATAACAAAGAGAGAGTGAATAGTTTTTCAACTTTTTTTGCTAAAGACGGCAAAAAAAAAACGGTGAAAGTATGCACTAATTAAACATAGTTTCTGAGATTCTATATCAGTATTGTTGTTACAGCCGTATGTAATGATAGTTTCTTTGTGTGATATACTGTATAATTTGTTAAATCATTGATGAGTGGAAACACTCTTGAAATAAATAATTCAAATTGTAATTAAACAAATGGCTTGGTTATGAAAATTCAATGATTTGCAACAAAAAAGTTGTCAAACTCGTCTAATGATCGAAATTAAAATTTTGATTTAACATTATATATATATATTGTTTCGTCTCGTTTTACGGTACGGTTACTTAACCGGAATAATTGTGGAAATTTAACAATTATTAAAATCAGGATTAAATTCATCGAAAAGATTTTACAAATATAAAAGTATGCATTATTTTATTTTTGAAAAGTTTGATTTCTATTTACCCACAATAATGGCAACTATTCGCGTACTCCATAGCTATGCGCTAAATTATCCCTATAGAAACATGTTGTTCTACCTCTGGATAAGATTCTAGAGTTATAAGTACACGTACTTAAAACAAGGCGAAACAATAGTCGAATAATATCGTGAGACATATTTATAATTTTTATCAAAAAAATTATGACAGAAGTTAAACAATACAATTCTCCACAGAAAAAGCATGCAAAAAAATTGTTTCTCGAAAGTAGGATTAAAAATAAAAAGCACACTAGGATTCAGTTGACTATCGAGAAAAATGATGGTTGTAAACACTTTTCTCGATATTTTCTCGTTATAAGAGTATCAAAGGGTAATAAAACACATGTTTAAATCACAAAAAAACATCAAAGAAAATTGTGATAAAAACTAGTGATTCGTATTTTCCTACTATTAAATAAAAATATTTACAAAGAATTGAGATTCCAAATCCTCCTGAATTTTCTCTTTGAATCTTATAGTTCAAAGGTGTGAAGAGAGTAAGAGACAGAGTGTGTTGTGTGTGTGACACGAGAAAGCAAATGAATTGTGATTTATACATAATGGCGATGATTGATGATTCACAAACAAAAGCTTATTCATTGAAAACAGCATTTGAGATGCGGTATTAAAGAACCAGAGAAATAACTGCTAAAGAGATGACACCTTTTGATAACATTTTTGTTGTTATTTTGTTTTATCAAACAAGAAACTAAAATGTTGAGAGTATTCGTTTATCACTTTTGATGACACGATCTTTTGTTAATTTTGTACTTTTACTTTTTCAAAATGATTTTTGTTTTTTTTTGTTGTTTGTCTCATTTTTTTGGTGGTTGAGATGTAATCAAAATAATGGCAAACACATAGCATTATAAAGCGTGTATGATATAATAGAAATTAATTAATTGCCACACAATATAACGTGGATTACATGAATGCGAAGTAATCAAAGCAAATAATGAATAGCTTTTACTAAATTCATAATGAATATAAATTTTACGCCTTAATCCAGATGACAATTCTCAAGCACTTGTGATGATTTTTTGTCCGACGATCGACGTAAATATATAAAAAGATAATTTTTCGAGACATTTATTTTGTTTCGTTCTTTACGTAATTTTCTTAGTTATAAATGCGTTTTGTTGTCTGCGAAGTGTTGTTATGAGTGAATCAATTGCGCAAAAATGTATAAAATTTTCCAAAATACGAAAGTCGTGTTCAAAATTCGATCAATGAGTGGTTTATGAAGAGACGAAGCAGTTTTCTTCCAATAACTTAACATTTTCTTAATATATAAATCTTTTTTGGTTATCAGTAAAAATTTGTTTAAAATTTTGTATTCTTCTTTGTTTGCGGTCGCGTTAACACAAATTACAAATCTAATGACTAGGAAACCTAATTTCAATTCGCTATTCTATAAGCAAATTAAAAGGTAATGTCGCCTTTGGTTCGCTGTCTTCTGAATGGTCTAAATTCTTCGCCCATAACCTACATGTGATACCGATTGCGATCGATGTTTTTGGTGATTTGAATTTAATGGCTACGAGTGGAGGCATGTAATTGGGTTGACCAGTGTATGGGAAGAATGTCGACGGAAAGCCCTGCATCGGTGTGTAGTCTATTTGACCCATACTTTCTTGGTCTACAGGAGTGTTGCCTTTTAAATACAAGCGAAATTTACATTTTAAGTTTATACAAAGCGTACTAATATTACGTAAATCTATTCAGTAATAAAAATAGCGAACAGCTGTGGTTAAAAACTAATCGGTTGTTTACAGAACAGTTTGATATATCGCACACATAGAACTGACAAAAACAGTTGGAACGTATACTTTACTCATTACTTTACATGTAGAAATAATTTCATATACAAATATACTGTATTTAGTTTTAGCTTAACAATTTCAATAAACAATAAATTAAAATTACTTTAAAATTAACGAATACTTATGTATTAAATAATTGAAAGCGAAATCTATGTTTATTTAATACTACCGTAACTATAAATCAAACGTATATAAAATAGTCAAACCTGAGCATTCGAGATACACAGACTGTACGAGATTTGTTACAACCATTCCTTGCGGTAACTCAGTGTTCGATTCGTAATCTTCAGGCGTGTAAGGCTCGGGCACCCAATTAGTGATGTTATTGAACTGTATAAAAATACAAGGCGTTCCAGTATCGTAACCAAAGTTGTCTTTGAGACAATCGGGATCAATATTTCGAATATTAAACAGGCAAACAGTGTTTGGAGGAGGAGTAGTGGTGGGACCGCATGTGGTAGCGTTGCGCGACAGTAGTGGATCGTAATTGGACACCAATTCATTCAACTGTTCCACTAAATCGGGCCATACTTTTCCTTCAAAAGGTAAGTTTCCGTGACGAAACTTTATCAAGTTTTGTGGACCATTAGGTTTCGGTATGACACGTATGTATCGCCAAGTCTTGTCTTCTTCCCACTGAAAGACAACACAACAAAACAAATAGTTGATATCAATATGTTATTTATAAGTTAATCAAATTAATTAATTTTTAATCTTTCATTATGATAAGCAAGAATTTTAATTGGAATTATTTGCCATTAAAATTCTTTTTGTTCCATTTAGTAATGTAAACTTACTATTGACTGATTAAAATGATTGCAAGTTATTACATAAAAGCTAATAACGTAAATCAAAATCTTATTAAAGTTTAACGAAGTCGTAATATAACGCTATTTTTTCATTGATAAAAAAATTTAATTGAGACTCAAAATACCAAAGAGACAGTATATTAGTGCATATAATAATAAACTATTAACGTTAGTTAAATAATAATATACCATATAAGCAGAAATATAATCCTAGTTAAATGAGTAGACAAAGCGGCGAAGTATTAAGATATGCGTTGTTAATGCCAATAAAAATAATGTTTGCTTCGTTAGTGATTCTTAGCATTTTAATTAGTAATTACAATCAAAAACAAAGAATAAAATGTTAGAATTTAATTAAGCAGAGATAAAGCGATAGAAAATGCACATTATTTCTAATGGAATTAATAACGATATATCTTAACCTCTTCGGAGCGCACTCTTACGCCATCACTGGTGAGAATGACGACAATCGCCACAATGAGCAGTAACAGCACGAGCAGAACAGCGCCGGCGATCGCAACGATTAGCTTCGCTTTTGGGTAATTCAGTAACTTATTAGTGGTATTATCGTCTTTTTCGACGCCTTTCTCGCCGTCAATCGATGCCATTATAGCCTTTTCATTATCCTTCGTCTCGCAAATATCGCCGCCAGTAGTCTCGACAGCGCTCTCATTAGGCTTTAGAGGCGCGTCTTCTCCAGGCTCTGGCTCTTCATCCTTCTTATCCAACTAAAAACATCGTTAAATAAATCAATAGAAAGCGAACACATGCACAGATAATAGATTAGATTTTTAGCGAATAACGAATAAATACTTCGTTGAGTTGATAGCTCTCGGTATTCTTATCGTCTTCAGTCATAGCGTTGTCGTTGTCGTTGTCGTTGTCGTCGTCGCTCGATATCCAAGTTATTAAAGTGTTAAATGCGATGCAACTGTTTTGTCGCGCAAAACCAAATATATATTATATTCGTTCAAATTATTTTCGTTTCGCACAACAAATACTTCAGCTTTTTTCTCTCTCGCGTAATAACTAATGATTTTGTTTTCTATGTTTCGCACACAAATCGCTTTAAATATGTTTACATTTCACCTTTAATATAATATCAACATATTAAACAGTATATTGATATGAAAATTGTTAAGTCAATAATTACTGTTTAAACGAATTTTGATGGATTTTTTAAATTTTAATTTTTTTTCATTCATTTAAAATGAATTAAAACATTTTTTTTATAAATTTTGAAACTTGTGTTTTGTTAAGATTCCCCACTATTTCTTTATAATATATTCCGCTAAATATCAAAACAAGACCGAAACAGGAATTAACAAAAAATATAATATTAAAAGAAAATGAACGCATATATGATTAAATATCAACGAAAAACACGGGTTTACTCAGATATATGTATCACTAATTATACTAATAATATGGTAATTAAAGGCACATAAAAGCAATAACAGTAATAAAACTTACAAATAATTGATGAGATGTGATGGAGATTTGGAGATAGAGTTAGAGTTAGAGTGAAGTGAAACACAACGAACCAAAAGCTGCACACAAACACACATACACTGTACTCACACTGTTATTAAATATGAAGCGCAGCGAGAAATTCAAATAATACTAACGTAAATAATATATAATAAAGTGAATATGTTGTGAAAATGCAGTGAATATGTTGGTGCAGGATATCATCCAATTATTATCAGTGACATTAGTGTTTTGCAAATGGTCGACAAAACAGACGCCAAACCGTTGAATGGCGCGCATGCGCACCACCACTACACGCCAATCAGACAACTATTTTCTAAAGCGATTTTTTAGTGGAGCGGTTAAATTGCCAGTAATATAATCAAAAATTGTAGTTCTCTTTCCTCCGATGCTTTGCTTCAAAAAACATCCTGTGTGTGAGAGTATATGTGTGTATGAACTAACTCTTAATATTCGTTTATTGGAGATATACGTTACTTGTTATTGTGTGCCTGTTTGTAACTGCACTTAAAAACTATACAATACTTTACAATGCAATACACAGTAGTAGAGCATAAAAGGATGTATATATCTATGCATTTATGCATTTATTTTGATCATCAAATGGTAAACTGTTAGTGCGGCGCTCTCTCACTCACTCCGTCTCGAATACATTAGGATTACATGGCATTATCACATATCCGCACATATGAACTGCAAATAGAGAACCGCATAACGAGAACTGTTTTTTGTTGTTGACGCCATTCACGTTAAATCTATGTTCAAATTCCTGAATTTTACATTTCTTCAAAAACATTTCTGGGAACAGTTTTGAAATTTCTTTCACAAAATTCTTTTCGCAACAAAAAGAGGGAAAACGCGAACTAAAGCTTTTAATAAGTTATTTTTGTTGCGAAGTTTTGCGCATTCCATACCAAAACTATTTGCGAAACTTCTAAACTATGAATTTTTTATTGGAAATCTGAATCTAAAATTTATTTATGTTTACTTAAATTAGTTTTTGGCTTTTTTTGCTGAAAATGAAAATGTTTTGTTGAAACCAAAAACCATGCGAACGTAGAAAATACCATTTTTAGAAATAACAAAAATTCAAATGCAAAACTATTGATACAGTAATGCCAGCGGTTATTTTTATTCTGGAATTTTAAAACTATCCTCTATATGTAAAGTACGGAACTTATAAATTTTTAAATATAGATATTAAGCACATAAGCTTATAAAATATTTATTTCTATTATTAAAATTGTAAGAATCATTTTAAAATGAATAATGCGTTTGAATATTTTTTAAAATATGGAATATAAAATTTTTATAAAATATATTTTTTTATAATTTATATCAGAAATCAATAGATAATTTCATATTTATGTCGGCACTTACACATTTGATGACCAGAATCCTTTTAATTTTTGTTTTACAATCTTCTACTTAAAGTACTTAAAGCATTCTATTTATTTTAATGTAAGCTAAAACTCTCAACAATATCAATATTATGCCATTCATAGAATTCCTTAAAATTTATACTATTGTCCTATTTTATACTTTAACGACTTTATAACCGTATAAACAAAATATATTTGAAGAATTTGCAAAAAAAATCGCAATTAAGCTAAATTACATACAAATTACAGAATGTTCCAGTGGTTAAAAGGTCAAACTTATAACCCTTAGATTGTAAGTCTAAATCTTACTGAAAAATGCGGTGTTAGTTCATTAGTTTGTAAGTAAAAAGAAAATCGTTTAGAATTTTCTTTAACACTATAACTATAATACCTTATGTAAAGTTTATCTTTAATCCAGTAAATAATATAATGGTTAAGTCAGTTAATATTATCGAATTTACGCAACAAAATTCTTTACATGTGGACATACTGTAACTTATACTAAACATAAAACTATTAACTTTTCAAATTACAAGTGTAGTTGTTTTCAACTAGTTATGTGTTGAATTCGAAATCATTGCTAATGCTGTAAACGTATTATTAACTAAAACTAAAAAACAACCTGCGATACAATTTTCTGGGCACCGCTTTTGTAAAAAATTTTTATGCTAATTCTTTCGTTAATACTTATCAGTTAAGATAAAAGATAAAATACCGCTGACTGTAATTTGTAACTACTTTATCTAATTCCGGTGAAATTGTAATTTATTTAATTCTCAAAAAAAAACATTTTTTAAAAAAGAATAATTTTGTACTTTAAACACATATGAAATTTCCATATATAATACTTAAGAAAAATAGATTATGCGCAATAATAATAAAATTAAAAACATGCTAAACAGGAAACATTTACAATGAAAGTTGTGTTTTTTGGTCTTAAATTATTCAACAAAATAAAATAAAATAAAATAAAATATGTTTCGATAAGACAAATAGAAGAATTGTTGAACACACTAAAGCTCGGTATCATTGAACACCATTGCTATCGAAAGCTTTATTGTCGTATGCGATACTATTTATAATAATTTGACTAATTATTCCTTCCCTAACGATGCCATTTAATTTCTCGTTATTGGCGAGAATTTGTCTCTCGTTGGGTGACAATGCTTTCGCTATGATTGACTCCACTTTGTCGCGACCGAACTTCTTGAAAAAAAACGCAAACATCGTTTTTAGTTAATTAAATTTTTGTCAACGAAATATATTATAATCAAACCTTATTAATGTATTTATTAATTTTCAATTGTTGTAAGTTTTGCACTCTCTTTCGGACGAATGTGGAAAATAGCTGCGAATCTAAATCAGCGACAGAACGACGACCTAAGGGTATATGAAACACGAAAAATAATCATTTAAGTAATAATAAGAAAAATAAAAAATAAGTAGAAAAATAGAATAATGGAATAATAGCTCATTTAAATGATTGTATATCTCATTAAAACTAAAATAGAATTCTATCGTGTATTTGTCGAGATAAAATTAATTAAATATTTTTATCTTTTTCCGCTTTCTTTTATTCCACTACAAAAATATGGGAAGTGAATAATAATGAACTCAAATACAGTAATAAATAACTGGATAACGCTTTTGATAAGTTGAAATTAAATTAGTATAATATGCTCATAATATACTATTAATATAATAAAATATTTCCACTTACCAGTCATTAATGTGATTAAGTATCCCATTAATATTGTGACAACGGCTCCAATTAGCGAATAATATTGATACGATATTTGATATATAATCGGAATATCAGAGCTATTGGAAAATATCAATGCGAGAAAAATTATTATAAAGAAATCAAAACCAAAATTTTAATCTAAGCTTACTTAGTATTTAACTGATCAATGGTAGGCGTACTAAAATTACTGGCAGTGTATATTAATGATGAGACATTTTGATAGAGACTTATACAACTTTCCACCGACACTGGTTTCGGTGGATTATATGGCTTGTAAAGCATTGCACCCATGCCTATCCACATTGACGAGAAAATGCCTAATATTGTACCCCAAAATGCTCCCTTAGAGTTTATTGATGGAATAAACATACCTATTAAGTGATCAAACAAATTAATTAAGTGATATAAAATTAATTATAAACAAACAATTATCGGTACCCATAATAAATAAGCCAAAAACTGGTGAACCTAACAGTCCAAATATAGACATCGCCGCTTGCAACACATTTCCCAAATGTTGTGCAATTAATACGACGGCAATTGATAGTATACCGTAGAATACAGCCATCAATTTTGTTATTATAATGGCAGTTGATTCGCTTATTTTATTGTTTGCGAATGGTTTAATGAAATCGGTAAGCGTTACCGCTGCTAATGAATTAACACCAGAGGATATCGTGCTAAAATTATAAATTAGATGCTAAGCATTATTGTTAACATAAATTATAAATGTTAATAAAATCGATTAAATTAATTAATATGACAAAATATGGAAGCAGTTAAGAATCGATTTTAATAGTTTGCATAAAATAGTCTTAGTCTATTTAAAAAACCTATAGTATTACTATTATTTAGCTAAAGGGTATAATAAAGCATAGTTACCTTAGAGCGCCACTAAACACTCCGGCAACGAAAAGTCCAGGAACGCCTGGGATAAAACCGAGCGTATCCATTACGAATAATGGGAATAATTGATCGGGAGATTTAACACGCTTTGTTGATAATGGATCGCAATCATAATACTTAGCGAACACCACTAAACCAGCGAAACATGATATAGTTATTATAGCCGTTTTTAAGGGAAGCACAATCAGTAATGCCCTGAAAATAATATTGATTTGCGGTTATTAATGGTTTTTACCTACAGAACCACTATTATTATATTGAATGCAACAAGTAGTGAATAAAAATTTTTTACTCATTTAACTGTCACCATATGTTAGAATTTATACACTAAATAAAGTTTAAATATTATAGAAAAGTTTTGATTGATGTTTACTATTAATCAAAGTGTATTTTTTAACTGAAAATTTACTATCAGACACCTATTATTAAATAAACCGAACCGAAACTATTTGTCTGCAAATAAAATGTAAATTGTAGTCATTTGAAACAAATTATTAAATATTTTATTTCGATGCAAATAGCTTTTCTATGAAATATATCATCAAAAACGTATTATCTTATCTGACACTGCATATACTCGACCCGAAAACAAAATATTATTTCAAAAGTTTTTTTAAGACATAATACACATTTTATATAACATAAAAAAGTAAATAATATCTGTAAAAATACGTTTGCGCTTTTTTAAGTGTCGGTATTGACAGATATCGCTGAACCATAGTTTGATTTGTGCCATAAATAGCAGTCCAATGAATTAATGAACCGATCGATACAGTCCAGAATGTGTGGCGAATGAATGGGTTTGGATTCATGCTATGTTTTCAATAGTTTCAAAATAGTTTGAAATTTTTAAAAAAATATATAATATAATCATTTTTCTCTTACTTAAACACTTCTATTCTTCGGTATTTTTCATTTATTTCCCAGACAGCGCTGAAACCACCCAAATCTATCATTCCTTTGATAACAATCGTGAACATCATAAACATCATAACAGTGGATTGAAAAACATCGGTCCAAACCACTGCCTTCATTCCACCCTAAATAATAATAATAATTAATGCCAGTAATTCCATAAAAATTATATATATAATTCCGTAAAGAATCCAAAAAACAAAAGAATTGAGATATTATTCCAATGATTGTTATTAAGACTGAGTTAAGATAAAGCGTTTTCATAGATAAGTACATCGAAGAACAAAACACGAACGTGTTTACTGTGCCCAACAATAATTACCGCAAAGCATTTAACAGAAAAAGTTAACATGAAATTATTACTACTTTCTTTCAAATTGATGGGTTTAAAGCAAACTTTCTTTTGTTATATTTTTTGCTTTCTTTATGTCTGGTTTCATATTGTAATGCTTTCTAAAGACACTCACAATTGTTGTATAGAATATGCAAACAATTCCAGTCGATAATATAGAAAACCAAACCCCCAATCCTGTAACTAATGAGAAACGAAAAATGTTAAATATGCGAAATTAGTATATAATGTATGTCTACGTTACAGAAAAACAAATAATACCTTGTGATAGCGCTAATGCTGGCGCATAAAGTACTACTGCCATGTAAAATATCTAAATTAGATAATTAAAAACACAAGTTATAGTTTTATTTTTAAGTATAAGCTCGTGTTATGTATTACCATATTTATGCAAAATAAAATCGATGCCAATAGACGAACACTTCTTCCAAATCGTTTATCTAAATACTGTAATAATCATATATTGATTAATTAAGATTAAATCTAATTCAAAGTACTTTTGCTAATACTTGAAGAGAATATTTATTAGAATTATCCGAGCTTTTACTTAATTCTTTAATTTATATATTAGATCTATTTTAGTGCAGTAAATTGAAGAAAGAATAAAAAGAGTATTAGTCCTTTAATCCTACATAATTGTTACATTTTTTTTATAAATTCAACTTTTTAAGAGAATTGTACACTTTTTACAACGAATTATTGTTAAAATCTAAATATTTTCAGCATCACATAACAATTCAAAAAAATTAGTTCTACGACTTAGAATTTTTTTAATTAATAAAAATCTAACTGTATATTTAAAAAGATGTGTTGAGGTAAAACTATTTTGGTATTATAAATTTTTACTCCTATTTTAGTCTCATTTTCGATAATAAGGCACTTTTCATTAAATTTTAGTCTTTTTTAGCTGACTTTCTTGTAGAGAAGTCCAGGTTATGAATTTGATCATGTCTGTCTGTCGGTCAGTCTGTCTTAAATTTAGTGTCGGCAATCTTTATATTTATTAAGAAATTTTAACAATGCTTACATTTGGGCAAAAGCAGGTTTTCTTACTTTTCACTAAAGGCGCACAAAATTAACTTTGAAATTATGTGCACATATATATTAATAAATATAAATAATGTATATTAGATTAATTAAAATGCCACTAAAGAATTTATGTTAATAATTGAAATTTTTATAATGAACCTTTAATTAAGAAATAAGTAAAAATCATTATAAATTTCTAATTTTGCGCTTAAAAATTTAGAGTATTTTCTTACAAGACTACAAACAGGTTTACTCTGAGTCAATTCAGTGAAGGAGTTCCGTATAGTATGCTATAATTATATTAAATGATTTATCAATAATCTAATATAATTTCTCAAACGTCTGTATTACATATATTCTTGTTAAAAAATCTCTAATTGTGTTTAATTCTTCAAAGACCAATGAATGATTAAAATACTAATTTTTATTTCCTTACTTAAGCGAAAACTTTGTTTAAGTGAAAACTTTTTATGATTTTATATACTGTACTACAGCTATCGGTTGCGATTAGTGATTGAAAATATTAGAAATTTCAAGTCCACTAACGTTCCACTAACGCTCCCAAAAATTGTACTAACGTTCCACTAACGGGAAAACTTAAAAAACAAATCCCATT